>DWGJ01001088.1:0-22292 GCA_018246895.1 Aspitha aspitha aspitha
GCCACACGGCATTAAGTTCGCCCATTGTAACTTTTAAAGGTGCAATAAAGAATTTAAATAAATAAATAAATAAATATACCTATATTTCTTGTAAAGGACGAAAAAACTGAGTGTTTTTTATATTGATCATTGTTACTGAAGTAAGGAACGAAATAATGTAAGTTATTTTTGATTTATCGTACTACCTAATTTGCATATTCCTCTGATGGAAATGGCGAACTTTCAAAACATTTCTCACATTTGAGAGTCGCTCGAGAATTTACACAAATTATATCAAAATTATGGTGTACTAAATGATGAAGTTAAGCTTGAAGCTGTGTTTAGACCCAGTACCGATTCGTTTTGATTAAAGCAAAGCAAGTGATAGGCTCTGTTACCCTATTGTGCTTCAGTTTTCTTTCGATGATTGTCGATTTCTACAACTATGCAAAAAAGTGCAAATCTTTATGAATTTAAAATTTAACTGGAATTGGTAACTACCAAGACATTGTTTATTGAAATTTTTTTATAGAACTTTAATTATAGAATTTATTATGCAGGTCATTAATGGAAAAAGTTCTACGAGTATATTTAGAATTATACATGTACATAAATACATTTGTACTCAGTAAATATAAGAGCTTATACATTAGCTATTGTATTTTAAGTCTTCATAATTCTATTTATAACTATTTAAATATTAGGTGTGATGAATACTTATTAAAAATGAGATCACAAGTATAAATGAAAATAGCATTTTATTTGACTTTGCAATGTCGTACAGATTTAGATTACAAGAATGTATGTTTCGTTCGACTATCTATTGGATACAAAACGTTCCCTCCTCTGTAGAAAACCTATTTATAACATACGAAAATAGTCCTTGAAGCGTTGTTTTTGTAGTTCAAGTCCATGAAGCCTTGGTAGGATAGTCTTGTGACAGTGACAGCACCGCCTCCATCGTAGGAAGGTGGGCGGGGAAACTTCCCAAACTCGCGCTACGCCGTAGCACCATCGCATGACTAAAGTAAAAAGATATGAGAATTCCGTATTTTCTTAAATAACATTTAGCTTTACTCCTCAAAAGAAAGTTCAATTAACAAGAATTATAGTTTTTATCGCCGATAGTATCTACCTGGCTATGTCTATTAATCAATATAAACCAGGCATCACGTATGCACTAAATAGTAAGGAAAAATTAAATAACGTACCCCTCAATCACCTTTTAAGTACAACGAGATATGTATGGAACAGCTTTCTGTGTACCTCGTCAGGGACTTGGCGTGACAGTATAATAAATAATATAAGAAACAATTATACGCGTATAGAGAACAATAATACTTATGTGGGGCCATCTGATATATGTACGAGTATGTATCTACAGCTCGCAGCCAGGATAAGATTTCTTCGGGCAACCACAGGGTACGTCTGCTAACCTAGTACAATCGACCTCTGAATAAGTCGCGTAACCATGACAAGTAATGTTGTCCTTTAAGAAGGTCATGTTAAATGTCAAAGGTACTTTGAATATGCCAATACGACTATATTTATGATGAGATATTCTGGTAGATACCTACTCATTCAGTAATATAAAATTCAATTTCGATGCAGTATTATTTTAATTACTTTAATCATAAAGTTGTTGTGATATACAAAAAAATTGTTTGTTTCTTACTTAATAATTTAAATTCGGCATGAATTCTTTTTACAAAACGTCCATTCTCTCTTAATTAATATGAGAGAGCTCTAAATAACTGCACGACTCACAGAGAAGCCACCTCTTTGGAAAGCGCTCGTGACACGTTAGCATTTACTGTGACCCCTTGTACTAGGGACACATGGATATTCAGAGAACGATTCATCCTCCATCTAAGTTACCCTTAACGAGAGTTCGAGTGTGTGCTACGGTGTAAGTATGGATTTTATGCGCTACATTCATATAACAATAACATGCACTCATAGGTGTCTATGTATAGAAAACACGTAAGACATATTTATGATACTTAATAATATCATGATATTTTTACAAGCTTTTTTTATTAACTTGGCATGTATGTATGTTTGTCCGAGCGGGAATCTTACGACTGAATTTTAGACCAGTTATCTTTAACCGATTGAGCTAAAATTTGGTATAAAAACTTATTCTGGATGACAATGCATGCTTAGCTACGAGTATGTGCCATCATTCTAATTTTAATATGGCGGTTCATGCAAGATGGCGGTCTAGTTATTTTTTCTGCACTACCACAGTATGGGTATCAAATGAAAAGGCTTGCTGAGGAAAATATGAATACTAATACAACGGCACATTAAATCTAAGTTAGTTATTAAAAATATTGTTTACCATTAGCTTATTAGAAATAAACATAGTAAGTTGGCAGATTATTACATTATACAAGAGGATTAGTACGTCTTAAAAGATACGATTGAGTAAAGAAAACTATGGTTTTATAAAAATATTTTAATAATGGGCTCATAAATCCAAAATGAAATAAATTTTACACGTTTTAAACAAACACCGCAACTTAAAGTTTCTTCAAAGTATTTTGTTACGAGTTAAAACAGCATACATTTACAGCAAGAGTACAACCTAAGCTCTAACTATAATTGTAATATTGAGTTCGTAACTTCGTCACATTAAGTGAGCCAATGTAAATTAAAACTTATGCAGAATCACATCCTAATCACCCATTACTTACATACATATATGAGGTTCTTAGAACGATGAAGGGATGAAATTATGTTGGCATAAATAATTTGATTAATACTAATAATATTCTCTACTAATCCTAATTTCGTCTTATATATATTTTAATATATGTAGTAGATTTTATATACATATTTACTGTTTGTGTATTAATGATCATTATCAGTTCCTTTGCAAATAATCAACCCTAACGCTTGGGGTGTTACGTCATCGCTACCCTCTCCCCGCCGATAGTTGAAGCAAACTATTGGCACCTACACGTTGTCATGTTGTCCTATTGACGAGCACTATCTTGCGCGGGGCGTCCAACTGAGCTACTGCGCGGTGGCGTCGATGTTCACCACACACTCATGATGTCCTGGTGACATGGTAGCGAACTGTTACGTCACAACGGAAACTCGTTCGAGGGCGGATTTATTCGCCTACGCCGTAACTGTAACGTAGCTCCAAGTTCTAGCTACGGCGTGGAAGGTCCAAGAAAACTTTAACTTTGACTTCGAAGCTTATTACAGCATAATACTGCTTATTTCGGATTTCTCGCACTTTTTTGACTGTTATAACATCGATTTTCGATCTCACGTTACATATTTTATTAATCGTGCGTAAAAGCTGTTTGCCAGTAATTTACTAATAAAGTAGGTACTATTTTCCCACTCGTTTCCTTAAAGTGCCCAATTATTTGAACGATGCAATTTTTATAATAAAAATTATTTTTATAGTGTCATATTTATTAAACAAATGTATTTGCATGTATTGAAAAAAACTGAAAGCTTTTTTTATTAAATTATTGGAATATGAAACGTCGTCAATAGTTTTTCTACCTATTGCCCAGTGGGAATGTGGTGTCTCGCAGTATAAGGTATTTTATATACTTGGTACTATTTTTATTAACGTCATACGATATACAATATATATACATATAATACTTTTAAATCTTAGTTAATAAATATATTCTAGTCATGGTAGTATAGTAACTATAAGATTTTACGTGATAGGCGAACATGCATTAGAAAATTTAAATTCCAAAAACCAGTTTGGAAGTGTGACATGTTCACATAAAAACCGCTAAAACACAATGTTAAATTAGCAATAACTTAGTGGAACAATGGCTAACTGACTGGCAGTATGCGGGGATTTATCCAAACCTTTCGAAAGCAATCGTAAATGTGTGTGTAAAGTAATATATTCTACGTTCTGCGTCTACGTGTTAAGCCAGCTTAGTGTTTTTGAACTAAGACAGCAGCGCGCAAGAGAGATGTATATCTAGATTCATTCTAAGCTACAGTAGAGTCGACCTTTATTGAAATTATTCTCTCCGCATATTTAGGTACGTACAACACACGTATATGTCGTTCTCGAAAGAATAGTTCAATTTTACGCGAAAGAATGTTTTTCGCGATCGGCAGAGCTAAAATAAAATATTTAAAAATAAGTATAGAATCCAGTATCTTGCTATCGTTGCAATTATCTTTATGTTCTGTTAGTTATTTTTATGTTACGTTGTGTTACAAGCGGCGTGGTTTTGAAAATTACTATTTTTGATATGAAAACTCTCTTACTAATGCTGTATTTCGTGTTCTTTTTGCAATTAATACAGAGATTATTTCCTTTACTTACATACATATTATATTCATAGTCCATAAAGTCTACTTAATTTAATATTTAGTATCCGGAGGGAATTAACATCAATATTAGTTTACAAATTAATACTAAATTACTTTCAGAAATGAATGCTATAGTAGTTGATACAATTGTAGATTTTTTCTAATTTAAATGTATGTACGTACTGCTTGTAACTTGTAAGAAACAATCTTGTTTTAAATGATCTCATTTAAACGAGTTAAAAGTTCAGGCGAAGTTCGTTACCATCTCCGCGCTTTACTCAACACAGACACAGCTATAAGTAATGTAAAATCAATATAGCTACAACAATGTACAACTAGGTGCTCCGCGATCAATACTACCCTACGTGACGTCATTGGATATTATTGATTACATTCACCCCACATTCTAACGCTTCTGACGCCCTGTTACCTAAGTATGCTGAGAAAATCTTACGCTCGGGAAAAACTTAAGACAACACGCGTGGAAAATCTTAAGAACATTTCTTTATTTTGTGAGTAAATTATAGAAAGATACAAAAAAAGTAACATGGCGGTACACTTCAAACTACCAGGGTTATTAATATTGGCAACTAAATAAAAATAAATACTACATTGTATGATATGTGAGGGGTCCGGTAATGTGCTGCAAATATTCCAAAAGGAAGTATCATTTCATAAGTGTTAAATTACTAGAGCGATGTGGTACTACGTCAATTGAGTGTGTGTGTTTAATTCGGGAGCCCGCCCACGTGTTCCTAGTCAGGGCCCAGTAAATCCGCCGGTTTATCTGAGCCCTACCTTCTGCGGCGTATAGTCGCCTGGTACTGCCGGGTCTGTTTATCCGAGACCTTTATCCGTTATTATCCGGGTTTTCGACTTAATCGCCAATGGATTACATTCTGATATTGTTTTCACTGTTCGTTGGCTTTGTTCAATGTTACAATTACGGCAATTATTTTGAAAATCACAAATATTGTGATGATTTGTCCCCGTATTTTGGTGAAATCAATTTGGACCAGATTACTGGAGTTTGGTATGGTGTAGAAAAAATACCTCACACCAAAGGAGAGTACAGAATAGAGCACACAAACGAGTGTTTTTTCATCGATATTAAGGAGCGCTACATACAGGTTAGTGAATAATATAATTATGAAATAAGATTAACATATTTCATAGTCGTAACACAGGTACTTGTTTTTGGTGTTCCAACAATGTACAAACAATGTATAAATTACATTGTTTGTACTAATTTTCCTACAGACAACCTGAAATTGTTACAGATATAACGTAACTTATGATAACGTCATTTATTATTCACAAATTATTACATAGCGCATATTTAGGTACATATTTAATTACTTATTTAAATTAAATTACATTAAGACTTCAGAGTAATAGGACTATACCGTAACCTACATATATAGGGTTTTGGTAAAGAAATTTTGTCAAAGGGAAGATTGAAAATATATTAAGCAAGTTAGTTAACCTATTAACAGACATGCCAATTAATAGGTTAAAAGATCCACACCAGTCAAGTTCCTCATAAGTGATTCAGCAGATCTAGGTGCAACCGGTTGAATCATTTAGTTGATTGCTTTCATCCAGTTTGTTGCATTAAGAAGTGCTACATTATGAAAGCGAAATGTACTTTTAGTACATCCTCTTATATAATAATAACTGTACTGGTGGCATACACTAATGCCCTGAAAACCAACGTGAACTATTGTCCAAATTTGGACCCCGTTAATGACTTCGACGAGGAAGCGCTCCTGGGAATGTGGTACATACGCGAGTACATATTCCATAACGACCGCGAGATCAAAACAGAAGTTAATCCCTATTGCCCAGTAGTTTATATAAGGAAGCTAGAAGATTATATAAGCGGGGGTCTGATAAATCGGAATTTAGTAAGTAGCATAGCGTAGAAATATTAATAACCGGTTCGTATTTCCATTACATTGCATCTTCGATAAATGATTATCTGAAATCAATTTCTGTCACTGAACATTATGTGGTAAATGAATTTAAAAAATCTGTTTTCAAGTTTCACTTTTCCACATAAAATTATAATAATCAAAAGGTATCATTTGACCAAATTGCACAATTACGTGTATACTACATAACTTTTATTTTTAATTCGTAAACCTTAGTAGCACTTATTTTTTTTTAGAGTATCATGTTGTCTTTATTGCATGTTTATTGACATACATTAAAGAATTTCATTTCTAATTTTGTTTTCTTACACATTGTCACATATTTTCGGTTACTGTTTTTTTACTGATTGATTGAAATGATTTCAAGTATTAAAATAAGTTTTTAGTGTTGAGCGCTACACTTGTTTGCAAAATAGGAGTATGAACAACATAACATTTTGTATGATATTTATTATTCCAGCCAACGCCACCGACTCCTTACCTGCCGATGACGAATTCTCCGTATTTGAGCAGAACTTACGGTCAGCCTGAGCAGTATCGCATACGGTATTTTGTTCTCGAATGGCACGAAGGTATAGTGCAGGATGACTATCATGTTAAAGTCAATACTTCGCACAAAGGATTTTGGTCAACTGACGTACCTAATGGATGTAAGTAACTTTCAAGAATTGAATGATTTTGATTTGAGCCTGCCACTCCGGTGGTATGTACTTCAAATCCTGATTTTACAGAGTTCTCTCTGTATGCAAAAATTAGTAGGTACACTCCTTTGTTTTTGCTCTGTATTTCTGTATATTTAATTATAGTAATCACAGTGCATACAATGTAATAAGTGTAAAAAAATGTAAGTGTACAAAGAAATTTGTAAGCACTATCAATGCCATACGTTTTTACGAGCTTCAGTCTACTTACGAGTATGTCTCACTGATGTTTTGCTTGGCTTGCTTTGTTTGTGGCTTGACACTTGCCTTATTTGTGTCTTGGGCTAAATCTAGTAATTGAAATTTTGCTCAGTGTTATTTTACCTAATCAGTGACACCAATTATTTTTTGAGCCCTTAATATTATTACGTTTGTTTACAATTCAATCGATACACTTAATTTATTATAACTTTAATAAGATATGTATATTGTTTAATAATAATTAACGATTTAGAACGATATAGAAATGTTAAACCAAATCTTTTCTCTCTGAAAATTGTTTCTTAAATTCCTAAATTGTTTCCGGGAATACAATTAGATGTGAACGTATCTGCGTTGTAACTTGAGTAACAAAGTTTGAAGTCATCTTCTGCTATGTTTCTGTTATAAAATATATGCACATGTACTCCAAGATTTGCGTAAATATTGCTTATATTAATAACGTTTTCAGCCGTAGAAAAAATGTACAGGTTCTTCGGAGGCGTCATCCAAGTGCTGAGAGTGGCCAACAACTATTTGGTTCTGAATTTTTGTATGAGGCTGCCTAACTCGCAGCTGTACAGCGTGGTGCTGGCCAGGAATGAAAACCAGCTGACTCCTGAAGACCTTGCGAGCATACATAACATTTTCTCCATCAAAAATCTTTCAACGTCCGCCTTGAAACGTGTGTGTGAGAACTCGGCGGCAACTCTGAGCTTTCCAAGCCTGTTTGTATTATTAATAATAATAACATGGAATTTCTGTGGCAGATCTTAATAATAGTTAATAATAAGTTAATAAATATGAAGTTCTGCGTACACGTTCTAACTTGTAACAATAAATATTTTTACTTATAATGCTCTTGTTGTTTCATTTTCGTATATTGACATAAACATTAGTAATGTCAAACAAGTTCGTCTCAGATATAAGACCTTAGAAGTTGGCGTTGTTAACTCAGTGATGGTTTGAGCTGGATACGATCGACGGATACGCCCACTGGTGTCACTTATGTGATTGCGCTTCCTGGAACTAAAGCGGTCGAAGTACTTACTAAACCCACATGTGGCGTACCTCTTTTAAAACATTTTCATGTTGTTCTCAAAACGGCTTAAAAATTAACAAGGCATGCTTTTAGTTTTCGCCGCCATAGTGCGAATTTGTCTTTTATGTTTTGTAAGCTACAAATAAAATATGTAGAAAGAAATAAATAAGCAGTAGGTGTGTTCCGCCAGGTCCGCACCACCGATTCATAATTTCCAGTAATTACTGTCCGTAATATTCTACAACTTCATTTAATACCTACTATGTGCACAATGAACAAGCGACAGGTACTATCCCGGCACGCATCTCTGATTTGTTAAGTGCGTTTTATAACTAAAATTTAAATATCACTTGCTATAACGGTGAAGGAAAACATCTTAGAGATGTTATAAAGTATATAATATTTTCTGAGGTGTGTGAAGTCTACCAATCCGCACTAGGCCAGCATGGTAAACTACGGCCTAAATCCCTCTCACTATGAGAGGAGCCCGGTCCGGCAGTGGACCAACAAAAACAGTCGGACAACAACTATCTATACATCCTGATGTTAGTAGCCCCATCCAATAACCTACTTCAGTTCGATGTTGGTTGCAGTTCTCTATAGGTGGTAGTTGGAGTTTTATCTGCTCGTTTAATACTTTCCTTACGAAAATAAATGTCCACCTGTCTTCTCGCAGTTATATAGAAATAAGTGCTCATAGTCCTAATGTAACTATTCCTACCTATGCCATGGTAAGACATGATCTCAATGATTAACCATTTTTATATTGAAAAACACACATGTTCGAAAAATACCTTTTTAAACGCTATAATGAAGTAGACACGACTGTTTTCTTGGAAATTGTACCAGTTAAAACTTGAGTTGACATTCCTGACTTTTTTCTTTAATTTTATTTAGTATCAGTACCTAATGGTGATATTGTCATGAACGTATTTCTATTTGGTAGCTGGCATTATAAAACATATGTTTTATATTGCTAACGTGTTTAATTCACTCTCCAATGTGGATCTATGAATATAAAACTGAAACATTATTAAAACAAGACATTAAATCTTAGTTTTCCGAAATTGTACTGAGCATTAGAGACAAGGAATATTATATGGGCACAAAATGAATCACGCTGCAGATATTGCGCCATTCCTGCGCGCAGCACAACATTTACCTGAACCAATTTGCTAATTGGTTGTGAGCGTCCGCGACCGCCGCCGCCGCCTTGTCACATATTCCCTGCGTTATTCTAAGTGACATCATGTTTACTTCGTTGCATTGCCTTTTATTTTTTATTTCTACGTTCAACCATGAAGTTCAAGGGCTCTGCGGTGACAGTATCCGATGGTCGCATCACTTCAATATGGACGATGTTTACGGCCTGTGGTACGGCGTGGGCTACGCTCAACACAACCCCGATTGGACTGACAGACCCGAAACGATCGGCTGCATCAGTCTGTACATCACCGACGTAACTAGCGAATATGAGCGAGATTGGCTCGAGTGGATTGTGCGTTCTTTTACTCTTGTTACTTTTATCCAATAACAAACATAAGTAACTAATTAGTCATTTTTCTTGCAGATGTTACGCAATAACTATACGAATCAAAATTGGCGATCCTACAAAAGCAACCCGTGGTCGGGTGATGCATTGGCAGGCTCTTGGCTTGATGTAAGATTCAAGAGGAATGTGAAAAGTTATATCAGACACGTTCGAGTATTGTGGGATGAAGATGGGCAGACAATGGAACAAGTATACTTTTACTATGACGAAGCTCAGGGTTTATGGACAGTAGAAAAAACGAGTGCATGGGAAAGAGCTATGGCTTCGAGAGGCGTAGGTCTGTGTGGATTTGTTCTCTGATCTTTGCCGTTTTTTGTGAACGATTTTATATGACAGTTTTTTTGTAGATGTATGGTATCCTGATGACCCTCCCAGACATCCAGACGTGATTAGAATACTAAAAGCGTCTCCCCACATGTTGATAATTAACCATTGCTCGGAAATTGGCAACGGCGGTATATTTTCGTTAATACTACGCAGATCACCGTCGAGAGTTCAGCGCTGGGAGTGGTACAAACTCAAACAAGAGTTTTACAACTTTGAACTGCCTTCTGTCACTCGTTACACGGCAGTCTGTGCAGGCTCTACGAACATTATTGTTAATAATTTTCTACTAGTAAGCGTTTTACTTTTATTTTTACATATTTTTTATTTACCTACCGTGTAATGTAGTAATTCCTTCAAATAAATTTTTTAACATTTCTAAGGTATTTTATTTCATTGTAACTAAGTATTTAATTACATATGTATCTACTTTGTATCCTATCCCTGAGTTCTATAATGTGGTGTTACCGTCGCATAAGACATAAATATGTACTTAATGTATATTTAAATATGTAACGAATAATAATTTGCCGTAATAAGTTGCATTTGGTAAGGTACCAAAAAGTACAAATTGAGTACCTCCTTCTTTTTTGAAATCGGCCAAAAATACGTAATATCTGTTTAAAGGTTCAAATATATATCCTTGCCATTTCGGTAAAATGTGACAACATCCGGGGACCTGCGAGTCCTTTTTATTTCTGTAAAGAAATGAAATTTGACCTACAAATTGTCAATTTGTGAACAAGATTTTGGAATTAAATTTGTATTGATCTGACCAATTATTTACTCAAGCTCTAGATACTTTTAATTTACTTCTATCAACGTTTCTGCAAAAGGAACTTGAAAATTAGGCCAAACGCCTTAAACATATTGTTTGAGAGGATATGGTTCCTAACCTTTAACCTTTCTGGAGTCGAGGTCGCAGCTGAATAATAGCGGACAGGAACTCCGTTTAAAGCAAATTGTTCTAATTATTACGCTGGAATTAAGGCCCGTTTCTAGGTGCGTCATAATTTATAATTTGATTGTGAATAATGAAACGCATTGACAAACAATGGAAGTCTTAATGGGATGACTGCGACCAGTTTTAGGTCTCATCTGTGTGGTCTGAAGTATACTGCACCACATATTCATTCATTCTCTCTTTATTTATATCATCATCATTTATATATTTGTCCATATTTTATAGAATTCATCCACGTTTACCTTAGTCTCCCCCCGCTTGTGAACAAGCCGACAGTCATGTGATATATTTGTGATATACGATATTATTAGCATCATTGATTTTTGTTATTGAATATTTTTATTGTAAATTAATCTTTATACTTTAAATCAGTATAATAAAAGTTTTATTGTCTCACGAATGTTGAGTTTTGATACCATTTATTTTTTGCGATACTTTCACATACGGAAAATATACATTAAAATTGTTGGTAGGTTTACGCAATGTAATTTCGTTTCCATTTGCAAATCTATTGCGAGATCACGTTGAAGACAATTAGGCCGCGTTCACAAGCGGACTATGTAGGTACACCGCGCGGCAACGGTCCGAACAGTCGATGCATATTATGAATTTATATATGTTCTGAACAGGAAGAATAAGTATTCATACAATATGTAAAATATGTACACATATTGCTCAAAATATCTGCACTGTCAATTGTTCATATGTCTGGGCCCCTTGTTTCACATTAGTAAAAATGTAAACATAAGCTTAACTAAAAATTTCAGTGTTATAAGGTTCAGCTTTCAGTATTGGTTCTATTTATCGTAGCATCGTATACACAGTGAATTTGTCATCGTGAGTCCGTAAAGCGACTATCGCCTCGTCTGTTATTGAGACTAGGGAAGGCTATAATTAGTTTACATACTACTCTCGTAGTAGTCAGTAGCCTCACATTAATTCGGGTGGCGGTCACTCATCACGCATCACACGATACTAGACGCGCACAGATAACGTAACAAAGTACACGAAGAAATGTATCGTTTTGTTATCTTTTTCACCTATTTTTGTACAGCTAAGTGCGCCAGTTATCAGCGATACGAAAGTACGCCATATCCAATTACATACCGCCCTTATAGTACTCTTGCGAACCTTTACAACCAGTATCAGTTTAAGGGGAATTATGGCAACGATTTAGGGACTTTCCCGGAAGCAACTAGGTACCCGAATTACAGTCCAGGACATTATACAAACGGGCCCTATGGGAATGTTAACCAGTACACGGGGTCCAGTGGTTACACCCAGGGGTACTACCAGTCGGGCTATTCCACTCCTCAATATGGAGAGGTGTACGGTACGGGATACAGTTCGTACGAAATGCCGTTTATGAAGAACAGAGGATACTGCGTGGACAGGTCCCCTCAGTCTGGCATATTTGTGGATAGGTTGACCGGAATGTGGTATGGAGTAGAATTCATCCAGCATCTCGCCGGAGACTCGAGGGTGGATTTTGCGAGGACTTGTATAGTGATCCACATATCAGAGCCGAGTGACCAGGTAAATATTGTTCATTTATCTAGCTTTAAATTGTTTTTAGACATAATGAAATGAAGAACAATAAATATTGTAGTTTTTTACATCTATTGCAATATGTAAAGAAGGAAATTAATCGATTGTTCGTATTTCAATCGAATTCATTTGTAACGTATAAGTTAAAAAGTTGTTAGGAATAGCTATTAGGAAATCAAATGCGTACTTTCATGCTTCTTAATACTATGACGGAAGCTTTTCGTAGTATGCTAGGATTTGAAGATTGCTTAGATTCGAATGTGACTCATATACGATTATATTTATATTCAAAGTGATTTCAACATTTTTTTTTCTATTTTCTAATATCACAACGAATTTTCTTTTTCATTATTCCTTAAATGCATTCTATTAGAGCCCTCCGTTCTAGTAGCATTGACAATTAGCGATCTTCATTCACATCTTGATCATTGGGACAAATACCGACTCGGGTTACTGTTGCCATAGACTTGCGGTGTTCACGACAGAGCAAAATTTAAAAATAGCTAAAGAATAAATCAAATATTTATCAATAACACTACCACTCGATAAATGCTCAAATTACTTTTGGATATTAACTTAAAATTTATAAGTGGGAAATATTTTTCTAGAGTAATTAATTAATTTTAAAAGAGTTTTAACATATCATGGATTATTATAGTGATGATCTAATGATATATAAAATTATTTTCTCAGTATGTATTGTTTAGTTATGGAGTACATAGTTTAAGCTTGAATGACACGTCGTAGAATCTATTCTTTACTGATATTATAAAATAATTTATATGTATGTTTAAACGAATTTAACTCAACTGATGGATTTTTTCTGATTTACCTGATGAATTAAGTCAGTTAGTAGTCGGTATTAATACATATACGAATATATTGCAATATATCATTAAGGTTAAAAATAAATACAGCTATAAGCGTAATATAGTGTTGGGTATGTGATAATTGCGGCCAGTAGGTACTCTTAAATTGTGCTACCTATGTATCGTTTCATCGGTCAGACTGTAGGGCGAATTAAAATTGTTTGGGATCTTGTGGGATTTCTACGAGATGGTACGGGCGGGGTCAAGTGTGATAACATCAGGCCGAATGACTCAGGAGCGCTCTCTTCGCCGCTTCCACTGTCAGTCGGCGGCGATCGGTTAAACGCGCTATATTTACGCGTACGCGATATTTACGCGAAAATCAATCTATCATTACGATTTTTCGTATTTGTTATAGAAAAAAACATATAACGTTCTGATTATCCACATGTACGTTTAATGCCAACATATATATGCAAACGTATTTGAAATGGAACTCCAAGGTTGGATACTGATATTGCCTTGGATTTTGCTACTATTTTCGGCAGCGTCTGGAAACGATAGCTCCAACTCAACAGTTCAAAACTCAACTGTGTATTGTACGAGAGGGCAGGAACATGACGATATCAATATCAAACAGGTGTTAGGCAAGTGGAAAGCGGTGGAGGTCTATATGCATTTACGTAACGAAGGCGTAAATACGTACGATAGATGTCCCCTGGTGACCATATATGAATCGGACACATTGCCATCATCCACATTTGGGGTAGGTTCTTATCTATTGTCAAAAACAATAATTTAATGGTTAACTGCATTGCTTATTATTCATTAGATATTTAATCAGGTACGTTTTTATATTAATTTTCTCATACAGTAGAAGCAGCCCGCGGTTTTAAGTACCCGTGTGGAATACTATTTTTAGTAGGTTATACATACCTACATCTATATAATAAAAGTGGACCTTTTTGCGCTCGCTCAACTCGACCATACGTATTGCGCGTGTCTAAATTCACAGATCTGTGAATTTTTTACTTTCTTATCTGAATAAAAAGTTACCTATTTTAAGTAATTACAAATAAAATATCTATCTATAAGTAATGTAATTTCTAAATTCGGTTTTTATATTAAAGAGATTTCCGCCAACAAACAAAAACAAATAGCTTCTATTTCTAATATGAGTATAAATAGGATTTATATAGTAGCTACAATAATTTCTTTAGAGCAGAAGCGATATTTTGAATAATCATGAGTCATACTTATTTCAGTTTAAACCAAATTCTTGTATTCCTGCGTGAATTGGGATATTTATTTAATGCTTGTAAACAATTATCACACCAATGCTTGTCAAGAAACTATCGTTATTAGTACTCCTTTTTGTCAATGTATTTTTAACTTAAACTATTTAAATTTTAAACGTTCGATGAGCAATATTCTTATATATGTATATTGTATTGTACCAGTAAATGATACGTGACACCGATTTTCCGCGTATATTGCAGACAGCGCCACATCATCCAGCCTTGTAACTTAGCACTTAGCGCAGTAGATATAAATCTCTGATTAAATATTGTTACTTAAATGGTTACGTTGTAACTGGTAGAAATTATATGGCTTTAGTTTTATATTGAACGAATTAAAAATATTAAACCTATCAAAATATCTGAAATTATCATACCTGATTGAAATAATTAAAATAGGTATGTCTGTACTGATAAATAAAAACAATTTATAATGATACAATACACTTTATATTGAGTTTTATGTTTCAACTTCCGTATTAAATCCCTTTTAGGTGTCAGTTGTCAGTAGTTTCTATTTGTTATTTCGTTGTTTTTTCCTTCAAATGTGATTTAAAACGTTATTTTCTGACACATGCCACGATTTTGTTTATTTTTAATATCAGATGGCTATTCGCTGTTGTTCTTACATTCATATGAAAGGCTCAATTTTAATACACCTCTAAGGTATTTAATTTTCTTGTGAATTCCTATTTTTTAATCATACACGCAATGTAATAGACAACATAATAAAATTATTCAATAATAAACATACGAGCTATGCATATTACTCTCTAAGGTGTGTGATGCCTGCTAACCTACAGGTACCTACTAGACCAACGCAGTATGCTATAGTCTTAAGCCTACTCCTTCTGAGAGGAGATGGGCATATAACAGTTTAGTAATACACTGGAACGATATTGGTTATATATAAAGTACTTAAAAGTGCAATAGTTTTCAAAGAGAAAATGTCGTTTACGACGTTTTTCTACTCAGGCGAATGTATCGAATGCCCGTCTGCCCGCCGAGCCAAATAGAACATGAATGGCACTTCAATTGGTCAATTCGTTCATATAATTTTGTATCTGTATTATTCAGCAGCTCCAAATATTTGAATCATTTGCGATCACCGGTCATTCTATTAGTAACTAAAATTAAATAAAAATACAAGATTGTATTTTTACCCAAAGTTAGCCATAGATATGTATTGTATTTACATTATACAAAGTTATATACAGTTTACAAGTTACAATAAATATTTGCAGTTGCTAGATGAAACCACTAGGCGATATAAAAATACATTTTATTACAACAAAACAAATTTAGGTATAGATAGGTGATCTTGATTGCAGTCGTTAACGGCCATCAAGCGTCGTCGGCAGCATTTTGAGACAATTTAAAGAATCTCACAGACGGTGGAGGACTTTTTTGAATCGTCCATCTCTATGGGCTCCACATTCGCATTAGAGTAACTTAGGGCTACCATTCGATGAATAGTACTTTTATTAATCGCGTATTGAAATTACATTACATATTATTCGTGTTGTACCAAACCGTGTCTCCGTCATTGAGATTTACTTAGAAAAATGTCTTTGTATTATGGTGTATGTTACTCCTAGCCGTTTTAGCTTTAGCCTGGCATTCCAATATCGGATGAAAAAGAATGAAAATTATGAATTTTTATGTCAGTACTCCGTTTCAATGTTGTCATGTATGTTAGTATTTACGTCTATCTGAAAATACCCATAAAAAAGGAATTCGTTAACAAAATAATTTTGCCTGTTAAAGATACATGTGTGTGTTTATATTTTTTGAAAATTTTCATACGAGTATTGAAAAATGTCTAAAGCACTTACTAAAGTAGCTGGTTAGTTAACTAATCATTGATTTATCCGGTGGAAACATCTCCCTTCCGTCGTTCTGCATTTCCTTCTCGCGGCTGATAACCATTTAAATTCAATTTGCAGGGGCTTCCCCCTTAGGTGTGTCAGTCGTGAGTTTGGCTATATTTCCATTTCCATTACTCAATAATTTTTTTATTGAAATAAAGTTTCTCGACACCGTGATATGACAATGACAAATAAAGTTTGAATTTGATTATTGAAATAAAAAATATTCAAAATTCAAGTTCTAAGCGGCTGGGCAAGAAAAAAGATTTTTGTAGGATTCAAATCGAAGATAATCGTCTGACATAGTACATGTGCTAAATTTTCTGATAGATGTAATAAGAAACATTGTGGGATATTAAATATAGGTCTTCATCAAGTACCTATAGCCATTATGTTCGAGTAGCTATCTATAGACATAATATGCATCTAATGATAAAAATGAAATTAAGCCAGTATTATGCGTGTTTATATAAGAACAAAGAGCTGTTGTTATTGGTTTTCTGCAAATCGATAATATTACAATGAAGGCATTTTATGCAAATCAGTTTTTAATGTTTTATTAATGTATATGAAGCAATGTCATGACGATGTACATATGTAAGTACTAAGTAGTAGCGTATTAAATAACAACGAAACATCCGAGTCATTGCCGCCTCACCGCTCGCAAAGCGATTATCGAAGAACATCAAGTCACAATGACAACATAACCTACTTAACCTACCTACGAGTGTACGACACGTTATTACTGCTCGTACTCGTACTCGTATACCTAAAAAATTACAATCAGCCGGGATTATAAAGCATGCATTATCCTATTTCAAAGATTAATCATTACGACCCGAAGTCTGACCTCAAGTAGGTGGCTGCCACCTACGAGCATTGAGTCACGCTGACCAGACCGAGGAGGTCAACGCGACCGTCCCACTTACTGCAATGATCCTGTGAAAATGCTAAACTGTTAATTAAAGGGACCTTTGAGATCACGTTAACAGCAGGATGTAGTTTTAATGACAATAATGATAATGCAATCGTCAGGTTGCTGATGATGTTAATAAATTCTAATTTGATTTTAACTAGCAATTTCTAAATATTCATGTTCATAATTGTATTACTCGTGGCCAAAGATTTATTGACTGAACTGACAATGAGTAATTTGCATTCAAAGAGAAAAGAGAATCTACTTTAAAAGATGGAGGATGTTATCTATTATAACAAACGGCGAGAGACTGCTAGGTTCACTCATAATACAATCACGATACGGGAGCGGTCTATTTTCGCATACATTTATGTTGTCCTTACGACAACTCTTCAATTGAGATGTAATTGAACCAATAGAGACGAATGCTCGGGAAACTTGCGTATACTACGTAGGTATCTTAATTTGACAATTATGTCAAGGAACATTACGGTGAATCAAATAGATACCAACTTTAGTTATTTTGATAGCATATTTACATATATACTTTTTTCGACCCTTTCACTTCACAGTGGGAAGGTGTTAGGCCGTAGAACACCATGTTGGTGCGGATTGGCAGGCTTTAAACATCTCATACCTACTTACACATACATCGTATATATTTTTACCATACTCTAAGGAGTGCAAGTTTCCTTATGATGTTTCCTTTATCGTTATAGCGAGTAATAATTCAATTTAAAGTTATAAAACATACTTGTGTGTACCTAGTCTACACAAATTTTATAGACATTAAAGATAAGTTTGGTTACCGCAAGTTCATTTATAACGTATATTTTCGTTAGAAACTTTACTTTTATTATTTGGTTTTGCCATCTGAATACTTTTTACATTTACCAAGACTGCGTCCTACTTTTAGACAGATCCATCGCGTATCTGGAGCAAACTGGAGCATACTTTATTATGTTACTATTATCTACCACGACCGTAACTACATACATATATATTCAACATCTGACCTTAAAATATTTTTCAAGTGAGTCAAAGTTATTAGTTAATTTTGTAGTACCTACAGTAATGCAGCGTTTTTAACCGTTCAACCTTTCGACCGTTGAACCGTTGAAGAGCTTTCAACAACTAATTTTTTCGTTTATTACAAAGCAACGTACATTCCATATTACTCCATATACAAGTATTTATAACCATTATCTTCATCCTGTTTTTTTACAGATTTATTCAATGTCAATAATACTAGGAGGATGTTTAACATTATTTCCAGCCGTCTACTGAAAATCAACACTACCACGTGCAACATTTGAACGCGGTGTTCAGACAACAGCATCGTCACTTGCGTCTGCTTTGGGACGAGGCGGGCGATACTGTCGAATTTTCATTGTTCTTTCGGAACGACTCGGCCGGCTATTGGCAGGCCGACGGAGGACAGAACGGTAAGCACGTCCACATACTGCATCACCACCCTCAATGGTCATACTCGTACATCATAAAAGTGCTCATTCGCAATATCTTGTTTACATTATACCTACAAAAAGAAACTATGATAAGGAACTCGCTTATTGGTGTTGTGTTGATTGATTGTCACTGATAAGAAGAAGTTAGTGATCCTGACCGTTCAGATTTGTCGCAGTCGCATGTTGAAGAGTTACATGAAAAGAGTATTCATGAAAAGCAGCGATACGAGTATGCCAAGATAACGAATTATTTCATTTCAGATTCATAATATTAGTTAAAGGTATTTTTTTTGACAGGTACACTGACCAAGCGACCGACATATCAGCATTTCCAAGGTACAGTACAAGTCCTGAAAGCGGTTAACGACCACCTAATTCTGAGTTTCTGCCAAGAAGGGTCCAGCTCAGCGCCGGCTCAGCTGTACTCCGTGCTGTTCTCTCGCGAACCAGGAGTGCTGGCAAGATGGGAGATCGATGCGGCCCACGGATTGCTTCAGCAAAAAAAACTGTCTATATCGTCAAGAAGAATGGTTTGTGGAAACAGCGCTGGAAAATCCATACATAGTATTATGCTCTCGATTATCACGTGTGCACTGGCGTACATGATGAGCTTTTGAACATGAACACCTCATGCAATTAATCATAATAAAAACGATTTGAAATGGAACTAGCAATTGAGCGAACTTTATTAAACTTGGTGGTAAGTTCCAAAAAGCACATTGTTTTTAAAGGAAAGGAATTTTTTTATAAAATATCTATATATTGATTTAAATCACTATACGAAAATTATATCCTTAAAAAGATTTTTTCAGTTCAATGAAAATATATGATTTTGAAAACTGTAATTAATTTATTATTCATACTGTGTTTCTTACGTTATTCGAAGCTATAACGTTAATACTCGTATAATACGAAAAAAAAGAACGGCAATACTTATTGATGATTAGAATGGCCGCAGACCACTTACACTAATTAGATAGATGTAATGACACACACTTTCATGTTACTGACAAGCGCTCTGAAAATCGGATTACAATCCAGTAGAAAGTTCTATGCCGTAGAGAGAGAGTGCTGCAGGATGGAACTACGACTAGTATGTGCCTTCTACCTCGCCGCAAACTGTTCGGAAGAAATGTCCGAAAAAGGATATTGGTTAATTCCGACACCAGCATTATATTATGAAAAATTTTGAACATAGTTTCGATCGGATTGAACTTCCTTTGGGCTTCCATAGATATGTCTTAATACGCAGAGTGGATTTAAAAAAAATGCAATGTAATCATAGGCCTTAATTACCCTTAATTTTATTGAGACTGATGATCTCATGATGATTAACAGTTGTTTTATTATTTATTTCACACTAATTTTAAGGTCCGTCCCCATGTACTGTTTTTCATATTACTTGAATTAATCATCAGTGAAGAAGATGTAATTATAAATATATCTTTAATTACTTAATTAAACCTGAAAAAATCAATCAGTTGTATTGTATTGTACCGACTTAACAACAAAGTTGAATAGATTTAAGAGTATCATAAAGTACATATTATATTAATGATATATCATAACCGTGCCATGATTTTTAGAAACTAAGACAATATAACCAAAGAAATACAATAAGACTCTGCTTTTTGTTCTGTAACAATAAGTACCTAAATACTGTGTTTGGGAAATTTTCTAACAAAGTGAAATAAATTGTTATTGAATGCGTAAACCGTGAGCATGGATTTAAAAGAGTGTATAAAGAGAAATTGGTATTTCTTTTCGTAAACGCACCAAAGTAAATATAACCGTTTAAAAGAGCCATCAGCTGGCCTGTTCGCCTGTTTGCGAGGTTAAATGTCCCTCGCCACACAATAATATGTGAATGAGTGTTTATTTCTGCTAAGTTCGCATAAAGGCTTGTGAAGAGGAGATATTGGCACGGTTAGCTTGGCTGCATTAATTACCAGACATGGATGCCTTACCTAGCAGGCGCGGCCGAGTGTCGGGTTGATTCATACTTTGAGGGCCGTTATTGTAAATTTATACCACAATGTGGTTTTTTATTCGATTACATGACTTGGTTATTACAACACTAGATAGAAACTTAAACACCACATAAAAGATAATTCGGTAAAATATAAACAAATTGTAACTTTATACTACCTATAATTGATTATATTATTCTGTTTATAACACTTTGTAAAATATAAATAAAAATATAGCACAAATACTTTTTTGTTTTTATTTTCTGTAATTTTTTCTCAGATTCATAAGAAGAATGTTTTTCCAAAGGAAGTACTAAAAAATAAAATAAATATCCCATATAAATCAAGTGTATTTATTTATAATTGACTGTACATTCATATATATATAGTCATATTATGGTGGTACATTCTCAAAGTGTAATCGCAGTTTACAATGTCTAAATCTGGCAAAGCGACTAATTATAGAAGTTCTGACAATTCGTGGCAGATTCGTTACGTAATACGAGTTGCCTGTCAAGCGCACACAAAGTCGTACGTGATATATCTGTTCGAACTCACCCCTATAATTTGAAATGCTATTCTTGGGTAATGGTCATATAATCAATCTGTCTAACATATACTCGTAATATTAGGGGTCATGCGACAACATAATACCGACAGTTACACAATTAGAGGATTGATAACAATGACATCCGCCGTATATCTGTTTTGCTGGATGCGATTAATACGGAATTATCTACGCTGTTCTACGTAGCATTGGTTCAGTTCACCATGCAAATTGATGATACATATGAATTAGTATACTGGTCAAGTTACTTCTAGTGTCTAATTTTAATAGTTTTTGTACTTTAAGTACCTAGGTAAATCTGGAAAATTATAAACAATAAACCTACTTGCCATAAAATGTTTCGGTGTGAAACTTATGTAATGATTTTTGATTTTATTATCATATAAGATAATTTTATTATGACTGTTATTTAATATTATCTTATTGTGTTTTTTTTATTTTGACTAGATATACCGAATAATAAAAATCACCGTCGCTAACTATAATAAACAATAAATAACTGAATAAATTTTAAAGATGTTACAAAAATTCAGTATGGAATAAGTGGTGTCCTTGTACAACTGCTCAAAGTCCATGTATCTGTGTCGTTACTGTGTGTACATAAATAAATTTAAATAATAATAATAATAATAAAAACAAAAAATAGATTTATTTGAAAAAATTTATTACCTACATTGGTACGAGATATCAAATAATATTGTGAAACAATATCACGTGATAAGTTTATAAAATATATGGTCTTAGAGCGGTATTAATAACTTTTTTTTTTATTACAAATAGGCTAGCATTTGGCCACTATCTCGCCTGATGGTAAACGATGATGTGGCCTAAGGTGTAGCATGCT
>DWGJ01001089.1:0-22289 GCA_018246895.1 Aspitha aspitha aspitha
AATACCGTCCATTTGTCTAAATGAATGATTAAATTTGTGAAGAATTAAATAAAATTACCGCAACCAACTTTAAGTCATACTGATTTTAGTAGCATTTATGAATAATTTACTACATGTAAAAAACCTTCGTTACGTCTTTGCCTGTATTTTAATTAGGTACCTACCTTGTAATTAATTAACTTTGACTTCTCTATGTTTTTATTCTAATGAACAATTGTCATGAACAATTAAGAACACCAGATAGTTCAAAACAATCATAAAGGCGAAGGGATTTTCATAAATCGACTTGTGGGTTGCGAACAACCGACTTTTTGATTCTGTTGTTAATTTTATTTGTATAATTTGTCCTAAGACTTTGGGAACATAAAATACTTAAATGGGTAAAGTCCATTAAGCTATTGAATGGCAAAGCAATCGATGTGTGATTACCTACGCTGATTTACTTTTACAGTGTTTCATATTATTGTATATTTAAACAATATCTGGCTAAGTTTAGCTCGCTATTCATAAGTGTAGGTATATTTATGTCTAGGTTGACCATATGATATCACGTGACCTCTGGCTAGTTCTACATACAGGTATTATTTTTTGTATTATCTGTGTCATTATTTCAACAATCACTTTATTTTACACATTCAACGAGCTAGTATACACATACATATAAATAAGTTACAATTATTACAGGAAAATAACACTTAATAATGCATGCTATATAACACGGCATTATTACATTTAACGTTAAATTTTCTGCAAAGGCTAGGCGTAATTAGCAACATTAGTATATGTGCATTTTGTTACTTTTCGTGGGAATAAAACTGATAATTGCGATAAAAGCAGCATTTATCGTCACTTATCAGTTAATGTAACCGTCTAGGTAGTTCTACAAAGGGTTTCGTCAAAACGGACAGTTTTCAAAAAACATTTACCTAAACCTTCAATATGCCTTAAAGAATATTGTCTCTCATTTTTTATAATATATAAATTTGATATACAGTTATTAAAAATATTAAGTAGACAAGAAATCGAAATTGTGTACAGAATTATTACTAATACAATAATGTGTAATTTACATAAAACATTTTTAGTCCAATTGCCATTTTATCTCGATTAAAATCTTATTACAAAATATTTTCTCCTGATCTGAGACATGATACAGGTATTGATGTTTGTTTCATAGTAAATTTGCATAAATTAATTGAGATCGCAAAACTTTCATATACCAGTATGTTTTTCTTATATAACTATGTACGTCGGAGCACGTTAACTTAAATTTCGGCAAATCGGTCAGATAACGGGCATAACGGGTTTATCTAACTAAGGTATCGTAGACGTTACTAGCAGCTGACGCATGAAGAGCACATAAACCACACATACGAGTATATCGAATGCGAGTAGGAAAACCCATGCTTGTCAGATACACACATAATATTATTCAGGAATTTAAAAGCAACGTTAAAACACTCCAAAAATTTGCGAAAAATGATTCTACTGCCTAGATCATTGAATAATGTCAATAAACACAATATTCTGTATATTCGAAGCACAATTGTTAATATAAATTTAATCAATTAGTACAAAAAAAATACTTTATTAATATTATTGCGTGCAATACAGTTGTACCTACTTAGATTAGCAAGACTGTTATACGAAAATAAATCTCACCCGATCAATCCCAAAATATATGATTTACTAAATTTTATTGACCTTGCTGAATCACTTTAATATCACAGATTTGTTTTATAATTTCACATGCTAAAAGAGATCTTCGTCATGTTAAATTAGTAACTACTTATTACCATTATTTACGTTGACCCTGTGCAGGTCGTGAAGAAACTCATAATATGAACTGTAGCGACCGCGACGATACAAGTACGTCAGCCAACTGGCGGTTTGCCCTGACGCACCACACGACAGTGTAAAGTTCACCACTGACGAACCACCATCGAGTATTTTCTTAGTTTCGTTGTGTGTAGAGTTTTGAATAACCACAATAATACGTCACTTGTTTATAACAAAGACGCGGTCTATAATTAAGCGGATGCCTTGGTAAATTATAATCACACCACATACCATCGCCTGTACCTATATGTTCGCTGTTCACGTCGATGGCGCGATGCCACTATTGCCACGAGCCACTGTGCACGTGCTGATGATCGCCGACTACGCAACTAAAGTGTGCGACGTTTGAACACGGCCTTTCGAACAATGCCTCTACACAAACATTACCGCTGATAAAACGGTCGCCGGCTTTGGCTAATCAGTTGTAGGTAATTGCCGTTTTATTTGGAATTATGCCCCATAATTTAGTTATGACAATATCTAATCATTTTCAACTTGTTTAAATTTAACATTGAAAGGTAATACATTCGCAACATTAATTCTATCCCTGTCCTAAAAAAAAATGTTTTATAGGGACATGAGTATAATTTATTTTTAATCGATTAAGATAAATTTACATGGTGGTGTGTAAGCAAAATTTTTATGATTGCGGCTACACAGAGCAAAACGTAATTATTGAAATTAAATTCCTGTACCTACTCTTATTGAACTTTTGCCTGGCCTCTTGGTCGAGTGGTTAGATACCCTGACTGCAAAACCGGAGGTCGTGGGTTCGATTCCCATCCAGGACAAACATTTGTGTGCTGAGCACATTTGTTTGTTCTGTGTCTGGGCGTAATAAAAATATCTATATAAGTACTATATCGTATGTATATATGTATGTTTATCATCTGTCTGTCTGTATCATCAATTTAATGTCTGTCTTAACACAGGCATTAAATTCCCTAATTTGGGATCAGACAGCCGTGTGTGCAATTGTCCCCAGCTATTTATTATTATTTCATTATTATTATTATTGGAGCAAATCTCGTACATTATAGCTCATTAATGGGTTTCACGAAATGCAGCTAATAAATTTGAAGAAAAATTGAATTGGTGGTTTTGTGGTCCAGAAATTGATTTATCATAGTTTCATTTTCACAGACATTCATTTTAATGTATTTCTGAAAATTCATTGTAGCGATATTAAGTAGGCACTCAAGAAGAGACGGCGATAAACGATTTCCTTTCCTCGTTATAACTACCTACTTAATAAGAGTCATAATTATTGTCAATATAATAGGACTTTTACAATTTTTTTAGTAAGTAGGTACAACGAAACACCGTAATAATATACATTTCAAAATATTGGTCATAAACCAGTTTTCGTTTCCTATTTGTTTTTAAAAATTCATTGATGTGATATTAACTAGTCAACTGATAGCGGTAGCAGCAAGCATTTTTTTGCTGCTGTAGGTATTAATGCAAATACATAAAATAATAATACCCGTTTTTTAGTATTAAACCAGCAAATGTTCTTATGATTATGTAAATATATTGTAATAGATTTGACGAAAATACAAGTTTAGGTTTTTTTCGATCAAAAATTCAATTTATCAGTCTTACAGAACCGAAAAATTTGCTATCTAAATCTACTAAACCAAAATAAATTACGATCATTATTGTCAAAAAACGTTCTTTACTAAAATTGTATCTACACGATGCTCTACAATTCATGTGGTTGATAAAGTTCTTCTATGTATATGCAAGTGAATTAACAAAATTTTAGCTAGTAAGGATATAGCCTCATATTATAATTAATCTATTTAGAATAGTAGCAGAATAGTAGCGCATTTCTATAAAGTGTTAAAAGAGCAGAGAAGCGACGTTCCGTCAGTTCTTACCTATGTATATTTATTCATACTAGTGGTCGCCTACTGGTCGAAATTCGACCGTAATAAAAATAATTCTCTGACATTTCTTCGGACTTTTTGTTCGACATTGACAACCAGAATGCAAACAATGAACGTTGTACATGTGTGTCAAATGAGCGTGTCAAATGCACGGTATTGTGTGTAATGTTTTATTTAAAGATTTAATGTATTTTATAAGCATTATTATTGAAAAATATTAACGTTCTGCACTTCTCCTACCCATAAACTATAAGATTGCCAAATTTCATACTCCTCCGTGCGCGCAATTTTCGTAAAAAGGGGTCCAAAATTATCGCTTCACGTATTAATATATAGATTTTGCTTGTACAGCAGAATTCAGCAACTATGATCGATATTAGTGTATTATTTGGATTTATGGGTATTTTGAATACGGAATCTACAACTTCTATAATCTAATTAATTAAAGCTTAATACAATTCGAGAAGTAGTAGGCAGTGAAAAGATTTCTTTTCAAATAAAAATATGATAAATTGGCCTACCTTTGTACACAAATGGACTTTCCATATAAATGATAAGTAATAAGACAAGATCAAAACAAGGTCATTAGGGACTAGATAACATTAAGCCAAACATAAGCAGTTACATAATCTTCTGCTAAGACCTGTTACATAACTTGATATAATTATCCCTAATCATATTTTTTGTATGCTCAAATCAATGACATAGTCATACCTACTTAAATATTAAACGGAATTTCGTTTTGGGTACAAAAGTTAACTAGCCATCATCACCATAATTGCCGGCTTCTGCGGTCTACGGCAATGACGAAGTTATCGGCTAATACAATATCGTATATATCGTAATGGCAATTACTTTGCAGAAAGGAATCCAAAACACTAAACATATAGTTGCAATATCGGATGTGGCTACCACCCAGCATACCGGCACCCCCTAATCCATTCAAATATAGAAGTTTATAAAAATAAAGTAAAAATTACTACCTACATAAGCTGATTACAATTAGGTAGGTAGTACAGTTATTACTATACACAAAATTGTCACTCGAGAACTCCAACGGACATGCTTGCGTATGCATAATTTTTTTGGGGCATATGGCTGGCGTCAGCGTTACCATTTCAGTCAGTCTATTTCTACTAATGTTGAGACCAATATCGGTTACTTTCGTTCTGTTGCGTCTGTATATCTTCGTTTTCGAATCTATCTTAGCAAAGAAAATTCAATAAATGGTAGCTTTAAAAAAGACACAAACTAATGAATATTAATAAAAACCTGTAGTAGGTACTTCTGAACCTGAACATAAAATTATACTAAACGCATATGCTAGCAATATTTTAGAAAGCATCTAGGTTTTTAATCAAATTATTACCGCAACTAAGATACGATGTATTGTATAATGTCATTTCATAATAACAATGCTTAAACTTTATAGTGCGCTTTATACTAATGGAGTATGTATTTTAGTTATTGTCTAAATTGTTATATATTACAAAAAAATTTATAAATACAAATAGAAAAAATTATTTTTGTATCTAGAAATGTTACATGTTAGTAGTATGTATATGTTAGTAGTATGTATATGTTAGTAGTAGTACAATGTAAAACGGAACGTGTGCATTCATATGTTCGGCTTCGGCCATGTTTTTCTTTACATACGTCGTGTAGCAAACGTCAATGGTTCGTTTACTCACTATCACCAAAAATATTATTCCGATTGTAACTTTATAAACACGAGAGCCATTGCAAAGTTCTCTTAAGTGACATAAATAGATGTTAAAATGAATCGTACCGAGGGGCTGGTGCAACGAAGAAATGTTGTTAAAGACAACAATACCGATGGAACATTGAGGGAAAATCATGATGTCGATGATAAGAAAAACGATAAAAATTATGATGACGGCGATTCAAAGGAAACTCGTTTAACGCTTATGGAGGAAGTACTACTACTAGGATTAAAAGACAAAGAGGTCAGTGAAAAATAATTTGTATAGATGCTAACATTAATTTCACGATATTGGTATACATCATATTGTTGTGTGCACTGCAGGGCTACACATCATTTTGGAATGACTGCATATCCAGCGGCTTAAGAGGTTGCATTCTAATTGAACTCGGTTTACGAGGCCGTGTTGAGTTGGAGAGAGCAGGCATGAGAAGGAAAGGGTTATTGTCTAGAAAAGTTATTGTTAAATCAGGTAATATTTGCATCAAATTGGGTATGGAATTCATTTTATCGTATTCGTTTCTGGTTTTTACTTAATTTTTTTCTTTAATACACTTGGGCATAGTAGAAAAAATGACATATTTTTTCGTAAGTTTTGTGTACAACATACAACTGACTGAAAAGTTTTTCACCTCATACCACACAGTATGAGAACAACACATAAATAATAAAAACGAACATTCGATGCAGTGATTGTCTGGCTATGATCTTGGTCACACACTTATCATTTTCCAAGAAGATAGTAAGTAAAAGTTGAGCAATATACATATATGAAGATACAAGCACAGTTGATAATCCAAATTATTTAAAATTATTTAAATATGAAATAGTGTGTAGGAAGAAGGAAGGAAGGAAGGAATGTGTTTACATATGTAAAGTTCTATTTAATTGCTAGTTTATTCACATAATTGTCAATAAATATATTTATAATCTATGTTTACAATTTCAGACACACCTACGGGTGATGTGTTATTGGATGAAGCTTTGAAACACATGAAGGAAACTGATCCACCTGAAACAGTGCAGAGTTGGATAGAGTACCTGAGTGGTTTGTATTAAGAATGTTTACACAATAACTGTTACAGCTTAATGGTAAACTGATGAGACAATTTTAAATGTTATAAGTTGGATGGAAGAATGTTATAAGTTATAAATTGGATGTGTTACAATCAATTGCACTCAATCATCAATTACTTGACACTTTCGACAAGTGCCATTATTGTATTTTAAGTAACTAATTATAAACTACCTTGTTCTAGGAGAAACATGGAATCCGATGAAACTGAAATATCAACTGAAAAATGTTAGAGAAAGGCTTGCAAAGAATCTTGTCGAGAAAGGAGTGCTTACTACGGAGAAACAAAATTTCCTATTATTTGACATGACCACACACCCACTGACTGATAATGTTGTTAAGTGTCGCTTAGTCAAAAAGGTCGGTACTTATCATATCACAAATTAATGAAAATAATAATTTTAGGAAATATTTATGGTACAAAGGCAACTAGTGGTAGTCAAAAAAGTGCTTGTGTATTTGTCTGTTGTTGTATTGAAATAGTTGCATAACAATTACAGTATGCAATTGCAATAATGTATTGTATGTATGGCAATAATGGGAATACATTTATGAATTTAAAGATCAATGAATGTCAAAATAAATCGGTAACTGTTGACAATGTTGCTAGAAGTTTATTTTAAACAGTGCAGGATGTCTTCTGAGCCATGCCATTAGTGACCACTTTGTTATTGTTTTGTGTTCAGGAGTGAACTATGAACAAAACTATGATGTGACAGTGTGATAGTTTTATGACACATTTCATGATAATATTTATATTGATTATTAGTTTCAATCTTCCACGAGTACCTGTGTAATGTAAGTAATGAGTACCTGTGTACCTGTGTGTAATGTAAGTTAATATATGCATAGGTGACAATAATAATAAAAAATTAGACCATTCCACAATGTTACATAAATACAATTAGGCAATTAAATGTCAGAACTATGTTAAAAAGAGCTCCTGGACATACTCATGTATATACATAATATGTAATACTCATGTAGATATTTTTATTGTGCCCGGACAAATGAATGTACTCCATAACAATGTTTGTGCGCGAATAGAATCTGCAATTTTTGGTTCTGCAATTAGGGTCTCTTAACCTACACCAAGAGCTCAGTCCAGTAGGCAGAGTAAACGATAGAACCGAATACCTACCTTATCTAGCAATGTCCAACTAAACAATTGTGAATTTAAGATAAAAATGTACTTTAATGTACCTAACTAGTTATCAAACAAAAAGTCTGCATGTTATCCATAAAATGAAATATGTGTTTGTCCTCCTTTAATTTCTTTATCTAATCACAAAAAATAGTGTTTTTAATTGTACAATGTAGACACATTTAAAGATAGCATTACATTAATAAATCAGTATATGAAAGAGGGTAATTAAAATTTTAATAAAACTAAATACATCTACAATACACACCACACTATAACAATGGATTTTACCAGATATAGAAATAATACCATGAATAATCATAATGCATCGTTAGTAAAATAGCATACGTCATAATGTTGCGTGTATTTAATTTTTTGTGAACATCAGTGAGGATAAAAACGTTTATCGCTTCAGGTTCAGGAAGCGGCGTTGCGGCGCTCCATCACGGACGTGGCACACGCCGACAAGCGGTCGCTGGCGCTGCTGATGCTGGCGCACTCCGCCGACGTGCTGGAGAACGCGTTCGCGCCGCTCTCCGACGAGGACTACGAGCTGGCCACGCGGCGCGTGCGCGCGCTGCTCGACCTGGACTTCGAGGCCGAGGCCGTGCGGCCCGACGCCTGCCAGATCATGTGGGCGGTGTTCGCCGCCTTCACTAAATAGCACCATCCGCCGCCAACGACCGCTCCTACGCGATCATCGGTTGCAAACAAAAATTACTCGTTCTAGTGACATCAAGAGATTTATAGTTACTGTAAATTTAATGTTCCACGAAATGTTCACAAAATTCGTGCTATATTCACTTACATTACTCGATTGCCTTGTACAGAAATAACAGTGTCCATAGCAATAGTTTACTAGCTTAAATGTGACCGAGATATCCGTTCATGTTTGTCTTAACAGTATTAAAATAGTGCACTCTATCGGCTCACGGGAGTTCAAAATGATATAATAGTTTCATTGTGTGGGTCTAATTAGTAGAATGTGGTTTCTAATGTTAGCTGTTGTTTCATTTATGACAAAATGTATTTACATAAATGGATATCAATTATTATATAATAGAAACATTTCGCAAACTTGATTATACAGTTATGTGTGACTTAAAGTGACACAAAGTTCGAGTGTAGTGTAAAGAAAAGGCTAGATATAGTAGGCAAAGTGACGGTATGGTGCATATCTTATGTTAAAATTTCAGAAAATTAATACTGATTACAGGTAATATCATCATTCATTTGTCTTTTGTTTAAGTTATTTTAGTGTTTATTGGCTTTGTAAATCTATTCCATACACTATTAGCGGCTCATATTTTTTAGAATTTTTTATAGAAAATGTTATTGTATCATAATGTATTAAGTTTTATATAAGTAATACTTTAGAACTCTTAATGTTCAACATATATGTTTTTATAGTAAAATTGTATTAACCCTTAATGTGATTAACTGATACAAATCTCAGTATATAAAATTTGCCATGAGTCTTACTTGATTATACTAAAAATTTTCTGTGTCTCGTTTACTAATAAGATTGTATTATACCTATACTAGTTGCGCTTCGCGATTTATTTCGCGTATCATTTTTATTTTATATCCGAATTGTGGATAATTTGGTTAAGGGATTTTCGATTTTCGAACTTGAAGCCTAAATTGCGGATAAAAGGTAACCTAAACGTAAAATCAGTTAAGCCATTTTAAAGATTGTCCCAGACGATCATAGTTATGTTGATATCACAGACAGACACTTAATTTCGATTCAGATATGTACATAAGACACAATTGAAAAATAAGTACAAAGGAATTTTCTAAGATCCCAATGTTGTCCTGATGCTTGAATGAAATTTTTTGAATTATAATAAAGATGTCATTAAAGTGAAATTTCGATATAAACTTTAATCCTTTAATCTTTTCTGTTTAGTGTTTACTTATAAAATTTGTAAGAAAATGACTACATTTTATGACAGCACTCGAGAGTAATAGTGATAATAATGTGAAATTTCGTTAATTTTTGATAACCTAATGGGCAGATGGCAGCGTATTATGGTTACAGAAAAATTGAGGTCAATGGCAGGTTTAGAGTAATAGCATACTTGATTTTAATTGTCGCGTGATATTGGTACCTGTTGAAGAATGCATGGCCATTATGTAGATCCACACTCACATGCCATTGATTTCTAAGAGATTTGTTGACTGACAACTTTGTGAACTACTTGAATATTTGTATTGGAATCTTTTTCTACATATATAGCATTTTCTTTTCTTCTTCTTCTTCTATTCTTTTCTTATAGCATTCAATTAAATTAATATTCGTCCATTCAAAGAATCGCAGTGTTGGCCGTCACAACGAAATACATGTCGAAATTGTCAATGATAATCGCTATCGTCAAATGTGCCGGCAGCTGTAATAATAGTTTGATGTCGCCGCAGTTATCGTACAGCGGCTAATTGCAAGTGTGTTCTGGCTCATATTTAGTATTTACAGTCACATACTGATGCGAAATCTTCGCCGTGTTTACGAAATGTACGCGCATCATTTTACCGAATCAACTTTCTCTCCGTCTGTGACACTAATAGACTAATGGTAAAGAAAATTCTACGCAAAACCTCATTTGTGAAATCTGTTTTAAAGTTGTATGTATTCAAGCGTACCTTGTAATTCATGAATGTTTTATTTATTTGTCCAATAGCTTGTTTACGTACACAAGTCCACTGCAAAGATTGATCCACAGTAAACCAGTTGATATTTGACTGCTACTTCATTCTGAATCGTTACTGTATTGTATTGTAGCAGGTGCTGTGTTTGCATTTGGTGCACATGGCGGAATAAACGCAGGTGTTCATATCATTGTACATCTTTTATCGTTCCTTGCTATTTTTACGTTGATGTAACTCTATAGCTTCTCTATATTCGTTTTAACGATAATTTTTGTGGCCGTGACACCGACACGAAAACAAAACATGCGTTGTTTGTTGATGTCGCATTTCGCATTCAGACTCAGGACTGGATCGGTCGGTCAACAGGTCAGTAACAGTACGATAACAATACTACTGTAGTGCTATAGGACATTGTTAAACCTATTAGTATTTAGTATAATGATTATGTGTATTTTTATTTGCATGCATAAACTGTGTTAGATTTTTAAATTTGTCTGTGCACATCGTATAATTGTATAATAAATATATTTAATGTAGTAAATATATATATGCGTTATTTTCGTCATTGAGTTGCTGTATAGACACAATGAGCTTAGCGAATGGCCGTAGCTTGATTAACACTATGATACGGAGTAAATACATTGTTAGTTGACAAAAATGCCGTGATTTTTTTATTGATTCAAATCAGTCTGTTTTTGAGTCAACTAATGTTACGTTTGCAAAATGTTATGGGTAAAGTTACACTAGCCCACGTAAAATTAGACTACACGCACGTCACCTACACGGTGATGTGTTATAAATATGCCGCACGCATTTCTTGTTTTTTTTAAAATAAATTATTGTGCCGGTGCCTGCCATTTTCTAACATCAGCGATAATAAATATCACATTACAGGATTTTACAATTCATGTGGAGTATTCCTTGTAGTCTTACATGTACACGACCAGAATTGAGCAATATGTTTAAAATTCCTGTGTACAAATCGTTTATATTGTAAATAAGATAGGAATCGAAAGTTAATTGAGCTATTACGTTCAATCATTCACTTAAAGGCCCAATATGAATTTTATTAATATCTTGTTATTGTTGTAAATTTATTTACATTATTTAATATATCCTCTCCGCCATCGGCCTTTCAAGTTTTATAGAAATAATTAGATTCAACTTTTGAAAAATCGAAAAAAGTGTTGCTAATTTAAGTGTAATACCTTTACCGATAAACATATTGGAGTTATTTGTGTCTTGATATCCGATTCAAAATATTTCCACATCTTTGTTATATTACAATTGTTTCATCGTGTGTACTGCATTCGTCATTGACACCTTTTCATTCGGCCAGTCGTCTTTATAAATGGAGTGTTTAATTAACTTTTAACAAAAAAACAATCCCGACTTCAAGACACAAAAGTGTAAAAAAGCAAACAATAAATGCTTTGTAGGGCAATTTAACTATTTGTTGTTTCATTTAAATTATTGAAGCGATTATTGTGTATTATTTATTAACTGTTTTATAATTTTGAGGTCGACGCTGTTGTAAAATTTGAGAAGTTGCTAGTTACGCCAAGAACTCACGAAGCGATTTTCAACCGCGTCCGCCGCGGTTGCGAGCTCGCAGCTTCTGTAGAATGCAGATATATATGTAAAAAATTAAAGCACATCTCACGACACGTTTTACGGCCGCGATGTGCGCGGTTGTTTGCGGGTCCCGCTGCACCGGCGAGCATCTAGTAGAATCGCGCGGGCCGCGGTCACCCGCAGCAGCGGCGGTTTGCGCCCGCGCGCTCTGCGGTCAGTTGGCGGGCGACTGCAGTGGCCGAGGCGGTGGAGGGTAAAGAAATCCGACCCAACTAACCATCCGTCTTGCGTTCATCGCCCGCCACGTTTGCGATCGATGATCGCAACCGCGGCGGCGGCGGAATCGCGCAAATAGCAGATCTCGTGAGTTCTAAATAAAACCGCAGCGGGCGCAGGTGAAAATCGCTCCGTGAGTTCTTAGCGTAAAAGGTTACGCATCGAGCAACAAAATACAGCTCATACTTCGAATTTTCAAATCGCATTGATTTTACAATCAAGATGTTAAAATACTTAGCGGAAGGCGACTATTTAAGAGCAAAATTACATTTAACGCTTAATATATTATTCATTTGCATATAACGGTCCGTACACAATAACCGTAATTTCATCTATTTTTTTACTATTAATTGATTGTATGGCAAGATGTAGAATTATGTGATGATGAATGGGTCTTCGGAGATGCTACATTATTATAAAATGTACTGTAACAAAATTCTTAAAATTGTATAAAGTTAAGATAGATAATAATGTATAATACCATAAAGATCTATTGGAATTAAATATATATTATTCGATAGAAAATCACGGTGTTATATTTCGGACCCGCAATACTCTTTATTTAGCACAGATCACGTGAAGTCTGAATTGTGTTTTGAGCGAATTAATAATGGATTAAATAAAATAATCATGATTTTAATTTTTCTTTTATTAGAAATTCGCACATTTACATTGGATAAGTCTTGTCCTCTTTACATAGTTTTTAAAGTAGTACATATCTAATTGTGCAGTGGTAATTTTTATGTTTTGACTACAATATTCGAAAACATGGTAACAGTGAGTCTTAATAAATATATAAATGCCATTAAAATAGTTAATACTTAACATTATGACTGTCTGTTGTGACAATACACGCCACGGCGCCAGCTTCACCCGACAGTGTTCATGTAACTCGTATGTTCTAAATACATACATATTATGTCGTTTTAAGAGAGCCCTGAAGTACCCGATGTTAGATAAACAAGTAATGCATACGTCCGTCCAACCATCTTTATACACATTATGTTACGTATATGACTAGTAGATCAATCTTGATGAAACAAGGCATCATACTATATACAGAAACTATTTAAATAAATAATTTTAACCCGAATTATTTTATCTATGTTGTAAATATGGTTTTAACGAAGTGGTTTATTTTATAGATAACTATTTAATTCCTTTCTATTTTTGCCTACCTAACAATTATTTAGGAGTATATATGAAGCAAAGCTAAGCATTCAAATTTGTAAACAAATCTAACTATATAGCTCTTCAGGGCACTGTAAAGTAATTTCATAATATCTAATTTAATAGCTTTGTTACTTCTGTACGTAGTTCTTGAAAAGCAAGATGGCCTAGCAACCGAACATTCTTCATTAAATTATTGTTACGACGTTCAGAACATATCACTGTAGCTCGCCGTGGTAAGACATTGAGACAAGGAACGGACATATCGAGATCAATGCTATCAAGTTCCATAAAACTTAAGAATATTGGAATATTTTAATGAATTCTGAATATACAGCTTACATTATTTATATAAAGAGATATATAAATACCTACATATGTATACATAGATCCTACATAGATGGATATATTTATCAAATGTAACTATTTATTTAACTAGCCATCGTAATTGCGTCCACAGTGCAGTCTTTGTACACCGCCCACATGAAACCGTGTTAGAACAGTTCGTGGCAGTGTAACATTCCATCAATGATTCTTTCTTCACAGCCCTACATTTAACTATTATCGTTATACGAATATATGTTACAATCCTAATAATTTCATGAAACAATAATTTATTACATCAACAATACTAATGTATCTGTACATATCTAAATTTATCTCTTAGTTATCAACCAAATTTGACACAATAAATATTAATTCTAAATTTAAAATAACAATACATTTATATCTAAGTATGAGAGCTATCATAAGAAGTATTCTCAAAATAGAGAAGTTTATTTATATTCCCAGACCTAATTTAGTTGGTATAGATATTTTATAACAATGTGACTACATACATAGGTAGGTATATAGCATAGCGTGGACACCTCGTAGCAGTTGAATGTTGCTCTTACCTATTATTCGAATAAAAACACATTAGCCCAACTCCTAACATTTAATACAATTAGAATATATTATGACGGTAGATTTGGAGACTCTGAAGTATCTATCATCATTATGAGAATAATAAGAAATTGTATAGGTTTTAAACTCGGTATACAACCAAACAGTAATGAATTCTTGGTACATTACATGTCTATGTATCAAATAAATTATCATCACTAATTAACTGTAGTAAATCTACACGTAGGTAAGTACGGGGTATGAATATGTGAAGGGCTCCTAAAGTCCGTTTAAACCAAAAAGAATCACATCTCAACAGTTTCACCAGGCTTCCGTATAGCGGACGTCGTAGTCCTGGAGTTGAGGCAGTCTTTGGCGAAGGAAAATAAAGGATTCAGATGACAACTTGGTACTGTTTAAATTTATTTTGCGGAGACTAGATAGACCTGCAAAAGAACATTCCTGTGAACTTTTATGCATAGCGTTACAGTAAAATAAAAAGGTAAAGGTAATTTATTACTATATATAAATAAAATGATTATAAAGTACATACCGGACAATGCTTCCACTCCTCTATCTGAGATCGGCGTTTCGCAAAGATTTAAAACTTGCAAACGGGCGAGATGTTCGGAGATCAGCTCCACGCCGCTGTCGCCGAAACGTGTTGACCACAGGTTTAGGTATTTAAGTGATGGGAGCTGAAACAATCATAATTAATAATATGTAATTAAAATATTTTGAGACAAGAGCCGGTGTTACGTTAATCAGAGAACTCATAAAGTTAATGTCTTAGTACACGTATACCTATATTTTTACATCCGGACAACTAATGTTCAAGCTCAACACAATATTTTTTCTGGCTGAGAATGGAACTAACAACCGCTAACTCGATAGTCAATTTCACTAATACCAACGGGAAAGATAATACATATTATTATTGATAAAGATTTTTATATTTATATTCCGCTTAGAATATTTTAGACTGGATATCCGTTATTTTGCACAAATACCACCAACGATATTAGGTAGTCAATATGTAAGTTAACATGGGACGTCAGTTTTATCTGCGATTCGACGCTAACTAGTACCTATTCTAGGGATATTTTCCGGTATATGATAGGATAAGCGGTAAAGCGCTTCAAAGCGAAACAACTCACTCGCCATTTATTTGGAATCATAGGTATTGTTGGGATTATTCACGTCATGGTTTGGATTATAATTACAACAACAGGTACTGTACAGGTGAGATACTGTACTGTACTGTTCAAATATAAATTATTTCATTAATTTCTAACGTACTCGTACATTGATTGGCTTACGACCCGGCGAGGAAGAACAAAGGCAAACAACAACTGACGCTCGTTTGGGAAATATTCAAATTCGATTTATAATTACCTTGATAAGATTGTAGGCGCATGCGCTGGTGATCTTAGTGAAGGCGAGCGACAGGCACTCGAGGTTGCCGAGCGCGCCGCCCTCCAGCAGCGCCGCCACGTCCGCGTCCGTGGAGCGCACCGGCAGCGCCAGCCGCGTCGGCCCGCCCTTCGATTGCTGAAAACAACACCTATTACATCAAACTGCAGCCCAATAACACTTTATCACATTACCCTTATAGAATTTCATGCGTTACACGCGTACAAAACCACAGTCGATGTTGAAATTCATTATTGCCACCACAAATTTAACGAACGATCCCTTCTCCGAGGCAGATCAGATTGCGATATTGACTAATTAAAACTGAATATACGAGTATGTTTGAGGACACAGATCAAAGCTTGGAGTGTCGAACTTTTGTGTCGAATTTTTACCGCCATACGTATGTATGTGCTAAACCTTTATTTGCTCGTCTAGGTAGCTACAAAATCTGACATGTGATAATTAAGAACGGGTGAATTCAGTCTAATAATAATTTATCTCCGAAGTCATAATAGGTGTTATCAATATCGTTTAATTTGCTACATCGAGATCTAGGCAAATGATTTTTAAGGAGCCTTTTAATTTTACAGTGTTAATCTTTTATCACATTAGAGGACAACAAAGCGATTCATAACGTAAGTTTCATACCACTGTAACTACTTATTGCACTACCGGGAAGTCTTATCACTCTTAAGTTTACTGTACACATCATGTTAACAAAACAAGTACAACGTAAGCGGGTGCACATTGTTACTTATATTTCCTAAGATAAATGAACAGTTTTATTATGAATGACGCACGATTCTACTTACAAGATAAATAATTAATGTATAATTGAACATAATATAATACATACCAATATCTCAAGGCTCTGCTGTCTCTCGCATAGATCGTTGTAATATTGCTGACCTAAATCGGTGCCTTGCAGACAGGCAATTATTTCTAATTGAATTTGTTCGCCGTTTGCTACCTCCCATTCTAACATAAGACAGAGTGCCTCTAGCGCCGCGGGCTGCAAAAATATTGAGAATATAAGATTACATTGTAGTGTTTCAGATTTCACCTCCCGATCCATATGTTATTTTCTATAACTCTAAAGGCAAATTACTTGAGAGAAGCTCACGCCTTAGAGGTTTCAAAACGTTGTCAAACGGTGTGCAACATGAACATGAAGGCTGTTGTATATTGTTATAATTGGAGATGGTTATCCACCAGTGGAATAATAAAAGAGTTGATGAAACTTATTATAAACGTAGTAAGATATATTTAATTACGTAAATCAATATAACTTACCTGTTCGGCCATTGCTGCTACCAAGAAGTCAGGCAATTGCTTGCTCATGCTCTGTAGAAAGTTTTTCCTCTTCATGCAACAGTTTAACAAGGTTTTCATCTAAAGTAAGAACAAAAACAATGACAACTGTCATATATGTTTTTTTATTATGTTAGATATGATATCAATGGTCCAACGAGCATTAATCTTACAAAAAGTTGGCCTCAAATCCTATTTCCATTTTCACGTAGGTACTGGATGTTTTGGATAACATAAAAACTAAATCAAGACGAATGTAGTTTGCGTTTCAGAAATGCTCTTAGTACCAACAATAAGGAAAGAAAGAAAATTCTTGACTGTATGTATTTATAGTTTATGTTATAGAGTACATATATAAAAATATGTACCATGCTTCCCCAAAGTTCACATAATTGCATATGTGGCAGCGAGAGCAATGAATAGGAAGGTCCGACAGTTTTGAGCCACGAAGGAGGGTTGCGGCGCGCGGCGTTCGCGGGAGTCAGGCACGAGTGTACAGGACACCGGGGGTCCTCTGCGATCGCTTTGAGAACATTGCCCAGCCGGATACTGACGTTCGGGCATTTTAAAGCGGCCGCGCAAAACGGGACCGGCTGCAGGACGCTAGCAACCACCGCCAGCCAATCTTCATATTCACTCCTGAGAAAGATTTAAAATACGGTTTTTGTTGCCATCAATCTCAGTAGCATCTACACAATTGTTAATTTAGGGTTCCCAATGCCCGTGTATACGAATCGATAACAAAGATACTTATTTTATTCATGTTCAGGTATCTAAGATATCTTTGATTTAAGCAGCCGTTAAGTTGTGAAGTAATTATCTAGTTAATGGCCCTATCAAATACTGTGGACTTGGTATATAAAACGATTTATACGAACTTTTCTAAAGTAAAAGTCAACTTACATATATTGTAATATGTCTACAAATGGCATCACGATTTCCTCGGTGTCTTCACAGAAGTGTGGGGTGGTGCAATCGCGGTAGTAGTCGTCGATGGCAGCCAACGTCACGGCCACCAGGTTGAGTGCGGCGCGCGGGTGCGGGCACACCGCGCCGCTGCCGTGCGTCACCTCCACAAACCGGCGCACCAGACTCGCTCCGGAATTGTGCGAACTTAACGCACTGAAAGATTAAAGTTTTTCAAGTGATTTTAACGTCTTCACGTCTCATCTACAATTGATATTTTCAGCGACAGCGAAGTCAGTAGTGCATTGATTGGCGGTAATTTCGAATTGCTATTATGTTATCTGATATTTTTTTAATACCGAAAAGTGCAATATAAAATTCGGCATTTCCTAATTTCATTGGAAATCGGCATTTTACTATGTACGATAACTAATTTATGTTATACGCACCTAATGTACTCTCGAACGAACTGTCTCGCTTGAGGAGCTCTTCCAAAGTCAACATTTCTCGTCAGGACTCTTCGCACAGGCGGAGCTAGAGCTGGTAGTGGAACGGCTCGTGGTCGGCGCCGGCACAACCTCGCCAGCAAGGCACAAAGCTCGCCATTCACGCTACGATCGGCCAGCAACGGAGCAGCCACGCTGATTGCATTTTCCGCCCATTCTTCCCAATCCTGACTCTCCTTATTCTGAGACAATAACAAAAAATCTGATAAATACTAAATAAGTGAATGGGTAAAATAACTTTTTATCAAAAAGTATTGACTGCGGGGCAAGTGATACCTAGCATAATTGTTATTTTTAGTGGACAGCACTAGAAAGTATGCTTTTAAAAATTCGTTCTAGCCATTATTCAATAAATACATGTACCTGTAACTATTGATAGGAATTCAGGTTCAGTTTAAGGTTCTGACTAACTTTGTACATTTAGGTTATAGCAACTAGCATTCTAAATACATATAACCTTACCTACAATCTATTTTAAAATACGTATGCACCATGGAAATGTCACGACACATCTGCCGAAGATACGGCGCCGAACGATCGAGCGAACGTGCTCGCAATGTACCTGACCTGTGACGGCTGTGACACACCCGCCGAAATTACGTCTCGTACGGCGTTGCATCGAACATTCCGTCAAACGACTCTTCGCGAGAACCTATTGAATATATTTTGAATAGCATACTTAGACTTTGATTTTATTTAAATTGGTTATTTTTCTTTCTGCGTGCCAATGCTGGGCACGGATTGGTTTGGAATTGTGGGAGGCCTGATGCATAGATACTCCACCACGCTCCTCTGCAGATTAGAAGAGATACGAGTTAGCAGTGAACCCGTCGGGTCAGTTATTCATGGCAAGAATAAATTACATTTGTTGTTATTACATTTAATTATTGCGGCTTTGTTGACGTCACAATCAGTATTTGGTCGGTTAATTACGAGCGTATAAATAGTTGGTTTATGCTTACATTCATTAAAACGGTTACAAGCTGATATCATTATATAGATGTGTGTAGGTTAGCCAAGTTTTGAAACATACTATCAGAGAATATTTGTGATAACTTACGAGTAGGTACATTTTGTATAGTAAAAAATCCTTATGGCGGTAAAAGTATTTTTTTATAAGTACCTTCGTATAAAAATTAGATGTATTTGTTAACAAATTTTGATTTAAGAAAAAAAGCTTATTAATAATACCTATGAAATAACATAAACATACATTTTCCGGCACGAGATGAATTTCTATTTTCGTAATTTAATGGTTTAGAAATTTAGATCCATATACAAGTAAGTACTTGCTTATTAAAGAAGTATCCGACATATTTTACTTTCAAATAGATTGTCGGACCATAAATATGAAGTTGTGAGAGTAAATCATATGCTGCCGGTATGATCGGGAGCGAACCTTACAATAACCCACTCTGGACGTCCTGCTTAACGAATAACAGATGGTCGCTGTGTAGCGCCCCGACGTCAACGGCGCATGTATATGAAACAATCACTCGTTTACTTTTGAACCATGTAGCTAATACGCAGTTTCGTGCTGAACTAACGCGCATAATGAGATTAATGACTATGGTCAATTTTTGCTAAATTCTATCCGCTACAAACAATAAGAATTATTTGCACCAAAATATTTCAATCATATAAAACTGTCAACTACTCGGAAGTCACAACAGACAGATACTCGATTACTGGGTTTTCTAGATTCGATGTAAAGTTTCTTGGAATTCAGTTATTTCATTTAGATTTATACAACTTTTGTGAATTATCCCTATGCAAAACATAGCAGAACATTATGTCCATGCTGTGACAACAGAAACGCCTCCGTTATACAGACGCGAGACGTTCAAACTAATAAGTCCTTAGATACACGCATTGGAGACTAATTCATAGGTAGAAATTCAGTGTAATTTGAAACTTGATATTAACATTGGCCATTTGACAATTGATACAATCATACACCGCATGGCAGTTCACTGCGAAAATTATGATACATATTTATAAGACTTACCTCTGAAATTAAATTAGTAAGAATCTCGAGGGGGGCCCTGGTAACGCTGTCGTCTTGCAAGGGCGTAGTCATTGCGAAATCTACCATGTTCTATAAAATAAAACATTTAGTTAAAGTAAACAGAACAAGTTAATAGTTATAAGTTCAAATATTACGATCTCATGATCTTTTGGCTCAGTAAACCTGCTCCAAAGTATAATCCTCAGTGCCCTTAGTATCTACCTATATCGATTTAAACTATAATACCATAAAATAGCCGTTCCCAAGGAGCTCTAATAAAGAAGATTTACTGGAAACCACGTCAACTTCATCATTACAAATAAATTCCCAGTATTTAATTTGCATACTAACCAAATATAGATATCTAATTCTCAAACGAGGTAAAATGGTAAACCGCGGGAAATAGATTAGACAGCCGTTTCAATATAATCTCTATCTAAAGGAGATTATCGATATGAGTTTTACGTATTTACAACATTAATACACAGGTTATAGGCTTACGATATCAACCTTGAATCATCGCGGACAAAATGCAATAGTTGGTGATAGTTTGACGTCAACAAATAGTTGCAATCACGCCAAATCAAATTTCATTTATCGATGAATGTATTAGTAGTCGTCGTCGGCTACTTTGACCAGATTTATCAATCTTAATAAGCTATATATTGATTTTATTGATACAAGTAGTACCTACTCTCGTTTCAAACTCAATTTTTTATGTAATTAATACTCTCAAGCAATAGCTTTTATAAATAATAATCACCCATTATTTTTCTAAAAGGATGCGCATATAAGAAAATCGATCGAATTGGTACTTAATATTCTGAATTAGGATCTTGGTGTTCATTTTATAGAATCTCTATTACTACATATAATATCAGATAAGATAGCAAGTAAATAAAAGATAATAGGTATGCATTAGGTATTAGTCATGTGATGTGTTGTTTGAGGAATTGTTTACTTTCCGCAATCACCTTCAATTCCTTCATGACGACTTCCTTTCTAACCGCCTTCGTCAAAAAGTTGCGGTATCTTATCATGTTTCTCTGAAAAAGAAGATAGCAATAATAGAAATTTATGCACAAAAATATCAGCGATTAGTTTTATAGAAGCTGCACTTACTCGCCACACAATGGAATAGTACCATTGGTCCCTTGTGTATGCGTCATTTGCCTGAAATAATATTGTGATCATTTTACAAGATTAATTTCTATGATTTTGATGAACGCAACCGGGCTTTACTATTGTGTACGTATATTATTTCGTTATTGCTAGTCTGTATCTATTCGAAATTCTTCATCAGAGCGCCCGCCGATGGCAGCGAGGTCGCGGTCGCGGTAGATCCACGCCGCATAACAATATATCTATATGTATACGTACATATAAAACCGGGATGTTTATCATATACATAGTCGTACGTACAGTAATAAAATACTATAACATTCTAAAGCAATCCTTACATCTCGTAGGACGTCAACAAGAGTTACAAACGTACTGACCTGTATAAGCATAGATCCGTGTGGCATAACAATCCGTAAGCAGTATTTCCGTGCCGGATCCCAGCGCGATATGCAGTACACTTCTTGCATGCAACTGTAGGACAGAGGACGCTCGAGGAAGCCGGAGGGCTAAAATTGAACAAGAACCAAAAATGTCAATCAGTAAATGTAACAAACAATAAATATGTTCATAGGTCATTGTGCTAAGAGTATCTATGTTATAATTATTTTGTCGTAGTTTTGAACAAAGACATTTTATCAAACTGAACTATAAGTTATATTATCAATTAACAATCATATATAAAAAAATCTAATAAAATACTAAGAGCTTCTTATAGTACAATACAATAACACTTTATTGAACACCACATATACATAATTATACACAGAACAGATACAGAAGAAGATGGACAAT
>DWGJ01001090.1:0-22286 GCA_018246895.1 Aspitha aspitha aspitha
AGACTATTAAGTAGTACGTTAAAGTAATGTACCTATGTTAAGAGTTTTAGTCACATGAAATACATTAAGCAAGTCTATTTCTTTCTTACACTTCCTTTTTATTCAATAAGTAGGCTTTTACCGGCGTTACGATTAATTGAGATTGTAATGATAAAATGCTATAAATAATGAGTTCATGGAATATACGAGTACATTTCAGATTAAACCAAAATGCTTAAAAATTGTTGTCTGCTATAGAAATTCTTACAGTTCCACTGTATTATAAGCTATAAACATGCTTTCATTACTTATTTCGCAATTTAACCACTACTAAATCTAGCCTGGTAATTGGGTAAGAAAATTGTACTGGAAACATATATCTAATCACTCTGTATTGAATTCTGTGATTTAATTACATAGATATAGCTTATACATAGTTATTTAGTCTACTTCTGCACCCCATTTTGGATTTTTTTTACAGATGCCTATCTTACTTAACTTTATTAAGTTTTGTGTTTCATTAAAATGTCATTAAGTCGGCTTCAACAGCCAAGATATTGTTAGGAAATCTTTGTCTCATTGAATTAACCACATTGTTCTTTAAAACACGTGAAAAATTAAGCCCAGACCATTGGAATGAGATATTTAAATCGGGATTGAAGTCAATACCTACTGGTGTTTTGTGTTGGATAGACCCGAGTTAAGCAAGGAAGTAAAACCGGCCAATTATATAACAAAGCGATATTATTAATAACGCCGTTCAGTCCGGATGAGCATAAATAAAACGTTTCACTAATACATTGGTATTTATTGCATAATAAACATTGTAACTGGTTCAACAAAGTATCAACAATTATTTACAGTTTTGACAATACATACATATAATGTCACAACATGTCAGTGTCATTACGCGTTAGGTGGTCGCACGCAGTTTTGTTTGCTGTCCTAAATATTAAAGCGTTATATCGTCCTTCAAAAGGTATCCTTAACCGGTCCTTCCCTCTCGTTCCGGTTGCGGCGGGTGCGATTCGATGTACTTAAGGGCGCGCACGATGTAATCTGGTACCTCTAAAGGAGATGGCGGCGTGGGCAAATGGGCACCCTGTAAAAAGGAAGCAGTTGTAAGTTGTAAAGTTCGGTTCAAAGCAAAAACAGAGACCCCGGCTAACGGTATCCGGTGACATCTATACTAATATTATGAAGCTGAAGAGTTTCGCTTGGTTTAACGCGCTAATCTCAGCAACTACTGGTTCGAATTGAAAAATTATTTTATGTTGAATAGTCCGTTCATTGAGGAAGGCTATAGGCTATGTAACATTACGCTTTTACTTCTAGGAGTGGAGTAGCAATGACCAATGTTGCAAAAACGGGAAAATATTGATTTCCACGCGGACGATCCGATTTCAATACACAATTCAATATTTAAATTGATATACATGTATTTTGTTCGTTCCCAATTAAGTATTTAAATATTTTTGTTACATCTACACACAAACAAATATGCTCACTACACAAATGTTCTCGAGAATCGAAGCTGCGAACTTCGGTTTATTATTCAGGGTCTCTAATCAATGGAGGAAGAAGCCAGTTCAAGTATACAGTAGTATAATCAAAGATGCATCGTACCTGAGGTTGGTATCCTAATTCGTTAGCAACGTATCTTGTTTCGTAGGTCTGGCCGTCAGGAGCAACGAATTGATCGTATCCAGTGACCTCCAGAGCTACCTCGTCCTAAATAAAAAATATACTTAAATTAAACTAAACTTAAATACTATTATCAATACTACTTAAATTATATTATATCGAAGTGCATATGACTCTGACATTGCTTGCCTAACAAACGTTTATTCGCTCTGGTTTTGAAAGGTGAATAAGACACTCGAAAATAAATAAGCACTAAATATTTAACAAGTATAGAAGATGTATTCATCCGATTTAAACAGACATGAAAATTCTTTGAGTATTTATTTAGTCAAGAGTATTTTAATGGTGAAATGAGAAAAGATAAAGTTTTATCGTTAAATACTACCTTGCCGACGGCTTTGAGCTTGCCTTCAGCGAGGGAGGCAATGCCGTTCTCTGTTTCGAACGAATACTGGAAGCTGCCGGCGGGGTCGATGTTGCTGCTGCTCCGCACCACAGCGGCTAGAGGATCACTCACGGCGTAAGCGCACGCCAACGTGCATACTACAAGCAGTAGAGACTTCTGAAAAAATAATTAATTTTTTATACATAAAATATAAAGACGGTATGCTCTAAATAAAAATAACTCACTATCGTAGAGCTTAAACTGCCCAAATTAGTAAGTAGGTAACGAAGGACTTTGATTCAACCCTGAGGAGTAACATAGCATTTTGAAGCAAGCATTATTAAAAATACATGCTACATAAAACAGCGTGTAAAAGCATTAGTAAAATGCATACTAAGTACATGAAACAGCATGTATCATACTAATGAGTTATTGATAGCAATATACATACAGTAAATAATTGTGCTTAATTAGACTTGATCAATTTTGTGATGTAAATTAATGTCGTCATACGTAAACTTTGACAAAGTTTCCAATGAAGTGTTTCATTGTAAACGTTAAACGATTAGTTTGATAGTGATCATAAAAACATCAGTTTAACATGAATAGCAAAAACAAACGGGGAAAATCATATTGACTAAATGCATAGAATATTTATAGTGATATAACTTTTCGCACAAATCTTATATTTGTCGCCTATCGTTTAATCGTCAATGGTCAGTGATAGACCTTAAAAATAATCGAATCGCCACTAATTTCTTCAGCAATAACGCTTATTTCTCGTTAAAATTTCATTTATTGGTGATATTTAACAAAATGTTACTTGACTGAACTGAAAAGCTTAAATCAGGTGCAATTTGATCATCTAATATTTCTGCTGTATTCCTGGGAGCCGCTTCATATTATGGTTCCATGTTAAATGTGAATATGGATTACAATTTAATCATTTATTTATGATTAATACAAGTCCAACAATATACTCACCATGTTTCTTTTATCAGCTCTAAAACCAATTGACTTAGGACAGTCGAGATGTTTCTTATATATTGCATAAAACCTACTTTTATTATTAGAAACGTTCAATTCTATAAGGATAAATACATGTTTTTTTCTCTCTTTCTAATAATGTTTATTAGCTTTTGACATTTAACATGGAAATAAAACAACTTAATATCATTGGAACAGAACTAGTTTAGTTTTATAAATAAAAGTCTGAGAAAATAGTCCGGGTGTTCGTCTCGACTTAATTTATTAGTGCAAGTCCGCAAGGCGACATATCGGGGATATTTCGCTAGTTTTTTGTTCGGATTCATTGTATACGTTTATCCGAAGACCTATGTATATATTTATATATTTTATATTGTACACCTTTATAGCAAAAAGTAATAAAAGGCGATGGAGCCTAATGGAATTGAACCCACGACCTGCGGGTAATCTTTCAGGGTCTCTAACAACTAAGCAAAGAGGCCAGTCAAGTTCTAGTGCAGGTATGCAGTTCATTTGAATTTTATTCATACATCATATCATAAAACATTATTCGCGATTAGTCTTTGTACGCAAGCAGGCTCTTCAATACTTTCAATATAGTAGGATGACCATCCTTCTATATTACTGGTTTGAACTGGTTTACTTACTATTTCTGTATATGAATAATTTGTATTATATGTATACCTAAGGAAACTTGCTTATATTTTCGTTTCCCGTGTTCTATCCACTCTTATACTCGGAAAGATTGCCATGTGAGATAATTAGGACCTTTATACAAAATTTCGTAACTAACTTTTGCTGTCTGGTGAACTAAATCATTAAATAATAAAAGAAACAAGAAAGAAGCACTGTCCTTGACACTTAAACACGTCCGAATAATCGTTTTATAACCTTGGAATAATTATGATATCGTGCTTAGTAACTGTTAAAAATTGTACAACAGAAAATATGCTATCAAATGAAAAAAATGCTCCCAACACGATACTAATATGTACTACATATCATTTACACCTTAGCATTGCCAAAACTAGCCCAGTATCGACATTATGTTGCAACAGTATTTCATTCACTCGTGTGACTAAAACTATGTACCTAACTGTTGTTTACTTTTATCAATAACCAGCAGGAAGTTCAATGACCGCTGCAAAGCGAGTCAAAACCTTGCAGCGATGATAACATCTCAAAAGAGTCTTTTGAGATGTCATCGTGTGTCAAAGAGAGAAATTTCACAGATGATCTCACTGGGGAAGTGCCCTGGAGTAGGCAGGCTTTTATCGCAGCAGTTATACAAATATGTGCCTTATTTCAAAGCAGTTATGAAAAAGTTCTGGCCCATTCAGATCATATACCGATATGTCATTCTACAACTGAAGGCCGTGAAACCGAGGAAATAGTTATTTCATGCCAATGTCAATTGACGTCCATGTATAATTGTTGGTAATAATACTAATAATTTTGGACAATACACAGAAGGCCGTCTGATCCTGAACCATGTATTCAAAGCTGGTCTTACTGTAACCAAATGGCTGATAGACTTCATACATAAATTTCTAAATACATATAAATACTGTTTCTGGGTGTACACTTTTCCATCCTGGAAGAGAACAAGTATAACATAACAAGAAACATTTAACAGAACAGAACAAGTCATAACACAAACATTTGTTTTGCGTGGGAATCGAACCCACAGCTCCCATTCATATTGTAACCACTGAACCAAAAAGCAACCAGTCAATCAATATCGATCAAAAAGTTAAAACGGCCAGCTGATTTAACTGTTTGGTTACTGCCTTGAGTTTGCCCCCTATTTACAATCCTTACCTATAAATATGTTAATTGAGTTTCCTTTCATCCATTTTTAAACTAGTTATAAACAGTATTATATGATAATAAGATTGTAATAATAAAACGCTCGGTCCGTGGTGACTCCGGATTTGACATGATAATGAATCTTGGGTCGCTACGGTCTACTGGGTCACCTTGAGCTGCAATCAGCTTCAGAGCCATGTTCAGTATAAAATGTGGATATTTGAATAAAAATGGGGTTATTTTAATAACGACACACTTATTATCCGTTTTATATCAGGTATAAAAGATAGTTAAATTTATTCATTATTCAAGTGATCAGATTGAAATATAAAAATAACTTAAGAATTCTTCCTAAATATTTCTACAAATTACATATATAGTACGTAAGGTGGGCGATGTCGTCGCCTTGTGGGCGCTGAAGGCTTTCTGGGCGCAGAAAAACGTCAACTAGAGGAAATTGATAAGCAAAGAAGTGAGTTGGAACGGGCAGGGACGTAAATGACACACACGGATTACTTAAAATAAAGAAATGGATTATTTTTGATGACGCTAAAAATAATAGATTCTCAAAGTGGGCAATACACGAATAAAGTTGAGAAACTGTGGTAAATCGTGTTAAATAATTTAATAAAATACCTTGTGCCATTTAAGCAAGCCATCTGAATTAAATATGTGTATTGTAATACCTACATAATTATTTGAAATACGACCAATAAAATTCTCTACATTTAACTTGACCTTTATAATTTCGATCCAAGACTAGTTTAATCAATAAAAAGCGTTTTGCTATCCGTGTAAAGTACATATATAATTATAAAAAATGTTATGTGCCTTTATAAATGTCGTGACATAATTATAGCTAGGAATCTCTGTATACATATGTGCTAGTGAATAATATTTCTTAAAAGTTTGTGCACATATGTTAATAGCATCATGTAATATAAGCTTTTTAAAAAACATCTGTAAGAACTAATTACTCGAATTGCACCAAATTTCGTAAGAAAAGTAGGATAAAGATGTATTATTAATTATACGTTTGTTATTATTCCTTAATAGTCAACTTAATCATGAGTAATTTACGATCTATGAAATCTAATTATCCAGTTTTTTAAGTATAAAAATCTAAATAGAAGATATAGAACATTTACAAAGTGTCAAAGCATCGTAGTGTTATGAAAAGTACTTAAGGTTAGTCCTCTATACAATACATGTTGTTTCATCGGTTCTTCTTCATTCAGTTTTGTTCTTGGCCTTATTAGAAGGTTGCACATATCAGTAGAACAATGTTTTGTCATTTTCGTTACATCAGATCAGCCGGTCAGTGACCGCGACGGCATTCGTTCCGGATGTAACAAGCACACTTGACATTATTTCAAGGGCTCAATCGAGATTTAGATCTCATGTTTTTTTTAATATAACATCTTGTGACACACATTTCATACTAGGCAGAACCTGAGTAAACCTGATGACCAGGTTGATAGACATTTGTTTCATCAAGGACGTCGCTAACAGTCCAATCCTGAATCAATTGAATATTCAACTGTTTTTTAATACACCGCAAAACTGTTTTGTGCATCTGGCACTGAAATTTCTAACGAACACAACACACAAAGTTCACCCCTCTGCAAAATTAGTGCTAATTCCATATTGTGTTCGGGAATCAGAGCAAAAACAGTGCTGACATTGTGAAACAATAGAAGAGCGGCCTTTGTAAGCTGTGATTTACGTTTTCACAGCCAGCAAGTGCCAGAAGCGCTTGTAGCTACGGTGGGAGATCGCAAATGATTTGGAAAGTTAAGGAAACTTGAGCTCGGTAGCACTTGAATGAGTTATTGTTAAACGTTAGTCGGACTTTTGCGAGCGATTTGATGGTTGTGATAAGATGATCAGGGAAATAATCGTTAACCTCGTCGAAGGCAAATAAATCGACCTAATAACATCCAATTTCGGTTTGGGGTGTTTCCAAGTATGAGAGAATATCTGCCGCTTGTACAGTATTATGATAATGACTGATTTGTGAATACAGACAAAATTTAAATATCTTTCTCTGATTCGAAATAAAAGCCGTTTCAATAGCACAAGTAGTGTAGTAGTCGACGAGAAATTAGATTTGAATTTCACGCAATTATCAATAATACGAGCGTTATATTAAAGTTCATTGAAAACCTGATGCTGTCTGTTTATCCATATTTATAAGGTAAACATATAATATTCGGTCCCCGGGGTACGATTTATGAACACACTTAGCGGAGAAAGCGGTTTATTATGAGAATAATTCATGAATTTCGTATTAGTAGGAAATATTAAGGCACATATTTTATACCTTTCCCTTGTTATCTGCTGATATTAAAAAAAAATACAATATTGTGTGCTGCATTTTTATTTTTATCATATCCCCAATAAATCTCGTAATAGCCCCCGACTGCCCCGACACCCGCTTTATCATATTTTCTATAAACGAGATTCTATTATCGGCATAATGTTTGACAAAGTTAATACCACATACGGTGTACGCATGGAGTTTACTTTGCACATGCTACTGTCAACAACAAAATTGTTTTTTATAGGCGCTATAAAACATATTTTCAATTCTTTTATTGTTACACTGCTGGATACGTTTCTTTTGAGATTCCAAAAATGTTCGATCTTAGTGTAGGTACCGCGCTAGTCAAGCTTTCAGACTTCACATAGGTACCAAAACAAACATTATACTTTATAACACCTGTAAGATGTGCAGTGTGACTGAAATCGTTCAGAATTATCATTTACATTATTATAGTTTTACGATAGAACAACTTTCGTTGTTTCGTTGTAAAATGTGAACTTCTCATCAATTTCGTCGAAACACGCAATAAACACGTATTAATAATTGCAGTGTTTCACGTGCAGGCGTTTTTGAACATTGACCAGACAGGCATACTCTTAATCAGATATAGGTGCTAGATACTAGCTAGGCCCTCACAGTCCTTTTCCTTATTCTTTCTGGGCATTTCAAATGTTCAAAATAGGCAATATGTACTATTATTTTTTAGTCGATGTCTGCATTTTATAGTCCGTCTTTTTTACATTATTGCATTTATTAGTACCGCTATCGCTATGGGTCGTTAGTATGTACTTAACTTGTACTTAAAAACCCTGTGCAATTTTGATGATTTGACTAGAAGAGTGTTTTTGCAGCACTGAATACTTTCATAAAAAAAATATATAAATTAATTTTACAATTCTACTCCGGAGGCTACGTATGTCGATTGTATAAAGATAGTGGAAATCCCAGTAAAACCGTATGAATCTAATTCTTAAGTTTATTGTAAATATAGTAAGCCAACTTGGCTTGTGGAAACTTGGCAAGAATATTCGTTTAGATATAGCTTCATTAAACAGCAAAGCTCCACACAGGTAGATAGCTCCAACCTGAAATGTTTGCAGACTGCATTATGCACTGGATTGTATCACTTACTGTTTATACAAATTCGTTTCCTCATTGACGTTAAATTAAGGATCTGCTATTTCGTATTTTATCAGTGTGCACCATATGCTTAAAAGTCTGTTCAGTTGCGGGCAGTTGACTTAAAATGTTTTCTAAACTGCTTATGTAAGTGCTTAAAGCAAAGTTTTTTATTTCCACTGTCTATTATTCCACCGTAAGCCGGCGAAGAACATAAATACTATCGATCTGGGGCCATACCACTTATCCACCTAATTCTACCCTCAATCAGTCGTTATTAAAGCAATTTGTGATTCAGGTTGGAGGTTTGGATGTCGGGTCACACGGCATATATTTTAAAGACGACATTATTGGTTCTGAAGAGTACCAATACTTATGTGTGGAACTTCTAATTTTAATTTATATTTAATTTAAAATTAAATTAAATGAATAATTAAATTTAATCTGAATCTATATTTAAGTGATACCTACTAGACCATAGCAAAATTCATATGTAGGTACCAAACACTCAACCAGTTGGGTACATTCGTTTGCTGTCGTACACAGACCCGTGTATATTTAGATGCGATCTTTTGTTAAGTTAAGTATTCCTGTTTAAAGTTTAAATAAGATAAAACCGTGCTCAGAACCTTTCCAACACGCGAAATCGATTTTCGGAATCATCGATAACAAGCACCATCACTCGCGCTTTTTGAATCGGAAATCGTATTCAATAGCCAATCTCGGGACGGAGGGATATTTTTCCTCAGCCATTTGAATTTGAACGCGATCTTTAATGAGAGAATTGGACTTTGATGATATTACTTCGGTCGATCCCCTCTTATTGGATTCTATTCGGGACCGATATTGTACAATGTTTCAGATTTATCTTTCATTTTTTACTGCGCGTTCTTTTTTCATTTGATTTAATTTAAATTTTGTTTTGATTTGAATATGAATTTATTCAATCAATTTACTAGGCGTATAATATTGAATCAAATCGGAGACCAACTAAACGCCCAGAGTAACTACGACGACAATGTTTATAGTGTAGAATAACGTTCTATGAGGTGCCTAAAATCAGTCTGTCTGTACTTGGCGAGCGTGACAGGTTATGGTTCTAACTTTTCTCCTTATAAGAAGAGAAGTGGAATTCTAATTCAGAGACTCGTGACCAGCTTGGACACAATAAAGGGGTAAAAAAAAGTTGCGAGTTGGTAGTTAACATCGTATAAAATCTATGGCATTTTTACCATGAAAACATTGTTTATGTATATACTACTGTTATGTATATATACTGTTTATGTATATATTTGTATATGTGTGATCATAACAGTGAGTCAAATATTCCGCCATTCGCAATATCCGCCAACATCATTAGTAGCAGGTGTGAACAGGAATTTGCTTATGCAGGGTTGTATTCTGCGCTCGGGCTAAATAAACAAAGAGGAAAAAATAAATAGACGGTTGATATGAATGTTTTTTTCCCAGTAACATTAATAACATTGTATTTGCAGGTCACTGTAGTCTGTGGATTACATTTGGATTTTTAACGAATTGTTATCATTAGATTGTAACTTTTTTTAAATGTGAGCACTAGGTTGTCTAGCATTAACTAGTAGTAAAAGCCACAGCACACCAAATTTGCTTACTGTCCATTCCTATAATAAAAGGTAAGTATACAAAATAAATTTTGTAATAAGCCCGATAAGTGATTATTTATTTAGAATTTATCTTCATTTATGTAAATTATTCCATGGTTTTGTTAACATCGCAGTGGCAAGAGTCTTCCCGCAGTGGATGAGTCCTGAAAAATATGATGCAAGTACTTATTTGCGGTGAGCAATTGGCTTTGGTTAGTTACGGAAGAACTCAAACTAATTTTTACGTGTATGGTCTATGTAATATTTTCGTTTATATACTCGTATTTTATATAATACATTTATTTTGTTGCGTGTTTATTTACATCTAACTAATCGCATCGCATATCTAGTAATTGAGTTACCTATTTCATGTATTTATGCCATGTAATAATACTATTTTAAAAATATTTAACTTAACCCTGCAGGATAGAACCCCGGTGCATATTTTAATGTGCAGCCAAATGCAACGTAGCGTGAAATAGGAATCTTTCCTTAACGGGAATGCAATATCCGAATGTATTTTGAAAAAAAATCGCATTGCTTCAGCAATACCTGGGTACCTTACAGTTTTCACATCTTATTTATAACAATAAATAAATATTAATAAATAACTGGGGACAATTCCACACACGGCTGTCTGATTCCAAATTAGGCAATTTAATGCCTGTGTTATGGTAACCGGACAGCTGATAAACTTACATATATACATGTGAGCCTCCAAAACCGGCGTGTATGCATGAAGAGAATGATGAATGCAGATGAAGCACGGCAGGTTTGTAAGGCCAGAGATATTTGGCACTCGATGCTTTCTGCCTACCCCGCAAGGGACCTGGCGTGACGATATGTATGTATGTAATTCTACAAGATAATTGTGCCGTCGGTGTCACGCAGCCTTTATCTAGACCATGCCGTATCACATAGGTCAATAAGCAACCCTCACACTCGCGTTGTGTGAGCAAGTTTAAATAAAGCAATCATTTATACATTTACAAAAATAAGTTATTGTACGTCAAAAAGTTTTTATAATATTCAACCTTTATATTCAACTTAAGAAAGTTTTTAAACATTTTCTGTTACAAAAACTTTCACGTTATCTTTGGAAATAGGATATTCCTTGAAAAATGCATAATAATTTCGATAATGTAATCGGAGTTCCGTTTAATTATTTCAGAATTTTTAATTTTGAAACAAACAATTACTGAAACGCGACACATTAGTGTAGAACACAAAAAAATTTTAATGCAATGCATTAATTACACATCACCTACTTAAAACAAACTTCTTAGACGTTGAATTAGCTTTATGAAGTGAAATAAAGAATATTTCACCCTAATATACCGTTAACAAACTTGTTGGGACTCACCTGTAAGTTTTGTCTGTAGACAATCGGAGCACTGCACTGACTATTCTATGCGCGTGCTACGCGTTTTCTTGTTCAATGCGGAATGGCTTGGACGGTCCCTCCTGGTCGGTTATATACGTAGCCACGCGCGTAGCGGTTGGTGCTACGGGTCTACGCCGCGCCCAGCGTAGGCGTGCGTGGGACGAAGCCTACGGGCTACGGGCTACGGACGTGCTACAAATTTATGGTTCATGCAGTTTTACATGCACTTTACACTGTAATTTGATGGTCAAAAAATTCACACAAGTATAAATAGTACCTATGTTGAACTATGGACGGTGTTCATTGTGACGCGTTGCATCGAACGTATGCTGATTTTATTTCGTGATAATCTAGAATAATAGAATAAGTCAAGTTGTATGATTAGCGTGAAAAATTTTAGACTCAGTCTTACAACCTTTTTTTTGTTACTGCCTTACTGCTCATTCAATAAACCAAAATTGTGATGGATTATAATCCGATACTGACAATTATCAGTTAAAAATTAAGCCAAATGTATCCTGTCTACAGCAATAAAATAAGTCAATATGAAAGCGGAAGACCCCTTTTTTATGGTTTCGGTGCAAGCAAAGGATTCATTAAAAATCCCTTTAATTAAATTTTGCTCTTCTATATAATTTCGACTTTTAGTAAAACGATGTAACGATGAACGTTTTGTGTAATTAAAAATATTTCAATCGCATTTTCCTCTTAACGGTGATGAATGATCAATCGGACTATTGAAATTACCCGTTTTCATTTACTTCTATTATTTTAGCGTTACGATTATATACTTTATTAATATCAAAAAATATTTTAATTTATGGGAAAATATAATATGAAATATACTATAGTACGTAATGTCTTGTAGTGTATTATGTAATGTAAGGTAAATAATTACCTTTACTCTTACTACGTCTATAAACATGTAACTGAAGTATTACCCTGAGCGAATGGTATACGGATATATGAGGTGTTGTGTCACATTAGATATTCTGAGTATTTATTCCTTAATCCGATAATTACAAGACTTAATAAAATGCAATAGGTAAAGTTTATCATACATACATATAGTTTCTTAGTTGCAAGACTAAATTATCACAGGTTCTGCCTAATTTTAGATCAGATGATAAAGGATAAAGTGGCTCCAATAATTATTTTATTAGTTATTACAACTTAATATCAAACTCCAATTATTATTATACTATACACCTTATGTCTATCAATATATACGGTTACTGGAGCTTATGAATTCAGACGTCATCAAGTCGTCAGAAAACTGCAAAAGAAAAATCATTACAGCCAAAGAACCTCAGTTCATCCTGCTAATAGATGGTCTGATAACTATACTAATACGATTAAGTAGTGATCTCTTATGTGGAAAAACTTTTGCTGTTACAAATCAAAAGTTCGTTTTTCCAGTAAATTATCCAGAAACAATCTCACTATATGCGCTCACGTATCTCGACACTCAATCTGCTCTGTTAGAAAGTATTTAATATTGGACGCCCATTCATTGTCCTGTTTGTTCTATGATATCATGACACGAAACCAAGACATAATAAAAGAGATACGGCTCGGACCACACTGGATTGAAAAAGAATATTTCGTATAATCGAATTACAATTCTATCGTATCAAAACATGTTTAGATTAATATGCCTAGACGCTATAGATACAAAATTTATCATTTAGATTAAGATTAATGTATTTATCATTTACATAATGTCATAATAAATAAAATGTAATTAATGATTGGATAGGTATGTAATTGGTTTGTGAATTTAATATTATATTCAATAAAATTGAATTAAATAATATTAATTTGTACTAACATTAGGTAAAAGATTTAAAGTAACACTATGGATTATTACAAAAAACTGGAGTCCGAAAGAAAGATTCTTATTATTAAGATACATAGTAATAACGTATCAAAGAATCTAAAAACCTTCAAAAACCCTAGAAAGAATCTTTCCTCGTATGGAAAATATACTTTTCTTCAATATGTAAATTTATATTTACACTATTGGTTACTGTCAATTGTTATAAACTAACATAAATTCCCATACCTAAACCATAATTACCTACAAAACCGCTACTGTCATAATATCTTTAGGAGTATTGGTATCAATGACTCTATTCAAAGTAAGGTTTTACTGAACTACTAATAAAAATAATCGCAAGCATTCATATCATTATTCTTCAGATAAAATATTGTATTATAACTTCACACGGACAGCAGATTTTCATTCGAGCGATAACAGTGTAGGTACTATGAAAATGACATGCTGAATAATTTTTAGTATGTCAAAAATTATGCCACCAACACCTGTGGTTAACTAACAAGGGTAGCATCGAAGTTTTGTAAAGTAATTGTCATACTAATTCAGAGTAAAGGTTTTCTTATCAATCTATATATTGTTCGAAGGTCTCCTCTTAATTGAAAAGGATTACGACTAGTTTGTTTACCATGGAAAAGGTTTAAGCCAAGTGCAGTTCGGCAGACTCAACAGGCTATAGGTAGACAACAATCTGATTAATTGAACCACGGAACTTTAGCTATGTAAAATTTGTAGATATATTTATATATAGTACATATGTTTTTTGAAACTTTGTATTTTAATTGTATAAATGTAATATATTAGATAAATACGTCAATAATAATGTTCATAAAGTGAAAATAAGCGAACGAAAAAATATATAATTACTCTACTCACATAAGCTCTAACAAAATAAAACAGTGAAAAGAAAAGAAGTTGTTTAATATCAATGACAGTGGCCGTCGTATTTCCTTATTATGGGTTTAGATTTCATTTCAATCGTCATCATTATCACATATAACAGTCATATTAAATTCAATCACTTATATAAAACATTACATTTGTTTATTAAATAAATGTGGAAATGGAACTCGTGCTGCGTTTCATTTCTTATGTATATCATTTGATTAATCAACGTAAGAGTTTATCTGCGACCTATTACGGTAATGAGAAAATATTTTAGCTTCTTGGAGATGAAACACAAAATATTTTTATCGAAATATGTACAAGTTATCTTAGTGATCTAAGGTTAAAATGTTTTTTTTCGTACTTGTAATAAAAAAATTCAATAAATCTCTTCATCGTACTGTATATTAAAGAAACGTTCTCAATAGGTTCTTTAAGAAATACTCGGGCGAATAGAAACCATTAAAGATACATCTAGAAAAAGAAGCTTAATGTTTCTATTGATATTATAAATTATGATACTAAGGTAACTTATTTTTATTAAAGAAACTAGTTCTTCGCAAGCAATTGTACAGTCGGTTAACCAAACGTCCGCGAACGGGTTGACTAATTATGTGTTCGTACTTTAGATATCTATACCAGTACTGTGTCCTATCGTTTTCCATATTTTCGTTTAACTTTTGTATTCTGCTTTCCCTTATGTTATTTCTATTTGTACATATACTGACAAAAATATTTGTCCGGCTAACATTTGAACTCACAAACTCCGAATTAACAGTCAAATATATTATTAAATATATTAACGGTCATAACAATGATTACTTTAGTTGTAACAAAAATTTGTCTACGCAAAATAATAATAAATTTTTGCGTAATTTACGTTGTAAATTGACAAATATACATTTTACTTTTATCTTTTAAATTTAAAGTAAGACTGTATGAGCTGACAGAAAGTGACATGAAAATTTAATCCAAACTGATTCCATACCACTCCAGAATCGAACCCACGACCCCCGGTTCAGCAGACAACCGAATTAGGTATCTACTTGTATGTACATACAATTGCTTGTTCGATAATAACAATTTCATAACGGTATCCGGTAAAACATCTTGTTTTAACGACCACTAACACCTTTGTTATGTTCTGAGATTTTCATAATAAGATAACATACGCGAACTTTACGTTAACTTTTGTCTTCTCGACCTAAAGTACTGTAAAACGTATAAAGTACGTACGTGTCTGTCTCACTTAATCTGTAAATTCACTTAGCTGAGAAGACATAGTAAACAATTAGTTACGTTTAAGTTTAATTTTCAAATGTCGAAAAGAAACTAATTTTACCTAAAAAAAATTACTTTTGCCACCATCTTAAAGGAGTTACTCTGGAAACTGTTTTATTTACCAATTTCAAATGAACTGGATAGATTCGCATTAGATTTTCTATAGGTAATTCATAACCTATAATTCATAACATATAAATAATTTAGGAGTTTTGGGTGACAGTACTAGAAAACCAGCGTATTTTTATTCATTTTCATTCAATTCATAATTGTAATCTAATTTAAAAAATGTCCTAAGCAATCACGTAAAACAATAGCTTTTCTCTATAATACCTATATCACTTTACTGTATAATATTTGATTTCAGTGAAATATTTTATTGTAGTACGCATAATATTACAGACAACCATAAAAAAACCTCCGATCATTATATCACCTGTAACGCTTCATTTTATTGCATCAATTTAATTGGCCGCAACTGTCATGAAATTTAAACACATTTATATAAAAATTCAACAATGGACTCGGAGATAATATTACAAACGGTAATTTAAAAAGGTGGGGTAGGCTTAAACATCGTTACCCGTTAAATGATACGTAATCAGTAGCTTGTAATAAATTTCATTAATTGCATAACAATAGATGGCCCGAACGGTGAAATCTCGTTGCCAATTAATGGATCGTTAATTGTAATATCGTTTCATGGCGAAGCTTAACTGGATTGAGTTTGAAAAACGTGCTAAAGACATTTTAAATATGGAACGAAATGTTAAGTTATGTTCATCCAATGCCATAGATATAATATGTATGCCATTAAGGTAATGGCTATTGGGTACTTTGTCTAGTCGTACGAATCTCGTCACGGCTTACTGACATAGCTATGTGTAGTGTATCTAAGTGGATATAATCATTATGTAATACACATTTCGAAGACTACAGTAATCCGAAATGTTTACTATTATTATATTAGGAACTAAAGAACCACGACCTTAATAACTATTGGTATTTTATTTCGTTTGACTACTCAAGACTAAAGAATGTATAGTATTTCTAAAATTGAATTGGTGGCCAGGTGTCACATTGTAAGGAATTGCCACTACATATAAATTGAATATGCTATCAAACGATCTCTTTATAAAGCGCTCGAAACTAAAGATGCCCTTTTTTTTAAGAATAACCCAACTGTTATACTATGTCTAATTAATGTTGCTATTTCGTTTACGTAAAAGATATATTTGATATCAGATTTTCTTTTTTGGTACAGGAAGGAAATATTAACTAATAAATTAGGTACCGCGTTAAGGCTACCTACGCGATTTAAATGCTGTTTTTATTTTTCCATATTCAAAGTAATCTTTAAGCCACGATCAGTATCTCAAGAGAGAACTTTTGAAGAGGAAGAACTCTAAAGTCTTTACATAGATAACCTAACTTGGAGACGAGTGGAAAAATAAAATAGTTATGAAATGTAGATACATGCGAAGAATGCTGGTAAATGTAGATTATAAAGAACAATTCACACTGAATTGTACTCAGCAGTTAACATTTACCTTGAAATGTATATGTTTATTTTAACAACGTCCTCGAATTTACTTGTGTGACGTAATGAACGCCCAGGGTGTTAGATTCGGGGGAATTCGACACTCCTCAATCAGACTTAACATTTAGACCGGGATTTAGGTCGGCTTATCTATTCAAGAATAATCTTTTAACCAGCCACTTTTAGCGGACTAAGTAACGCCCGCTGATGAAGATTCCGCGTGACCTTCGACTGAATTATTCTTGCGCTATCATTGAATTAATCTGAGTTATTTTACCAGTAACAAATTAATTGAAATGTTATTATATTTTAGAGATACCATAGTTAAAGGTATGCATTATAAAATTTAATTCAACCAACTCTCCAGCCGCAGTACCGCCGGAGAAAATTTCAATAGTGGTCAATAGTGCCTTAATGTATGTATATTCTGAGTAGGTATATATATAAAAAATATTTCTACATGAACATGTTTTAGATTTTTCTTACAATGTATAAAACAAATCATGAGAGAACAAAATTTTAGTTAAGGATTTAATAATTTGCTGAAATATTTTACTCGGATTTCGGTTCGGAAGCAAGATGACCAGCTCTATGATTTACATATTTTTGAACTTTGTCGGGATACTTTACTTAGGGCCCCAAATAAACGGGCAACATGCCAGTAGGTATATGATCCGAATATGAATATTTTTGTTGCAGTGACTAAACAAACAAGAGAAATGTGCTAGCGTATCCTTACCCCCAACATTATTGGAATCTATAACCTCACATTATACCTTTCTACTTCCAAAAGACGTAAACGAAATCTTCCCTTATACTAAAATGAGTCATATTCCAACTACGCATAGAACATTTTATTCGCTGCAATTTCCAAATCAAACCCTGAGTAGTGGCTTCAGGAAGACTACACGAGCATCTATTGGGTGTACGTAGCAAATAAGCAGAAATAAACCAATTTAAAAGCTCCCGTAAGCTATCTACCAGTACATCATGCACAAGAGCGGACGAAGACGTATGAAAACGACACAGTAAACATATAAACTCACAATATAATGTAGTATATGTACCATATAATTAAGTATATTTGTGTGAGTGTTATTTTTATTATGGTAAAAAATAGTAGGTTCGTAATGCGTATTTAATATATACGTATGTACTGGTATGATTGTGATATTTTGATTAGGACACAGGCAGATTAAAGTATATTTTACAGATAATAAAGCCATAAAAGTAATTTCAAACGAACATTGATTTTGCAGTTATTGATTAAGACGTTGTGGATTTCTTTATAAGTAGTTGATGTTTGCGGTTTGTTTATTACAAATTAGTTCTATGAGTTTTGTCAACTTTTTATCTTATTGCTGTCAGCTAAGTATTAACTTTTCCAATCCCCCTCAAATATATTAAAGCTATCGTGATCCCAATGTACCTACTTAACATCTCTTATCTCTTCTCTTATATAGGTATATAAAAATCCCGTGTCACGATGTTCGTTTGCGAAAATCTCCGAAACCACTGAACCGATTTCAAAAAAATTTTGTACATATTTATTGTTTGATCCAACTTAAAAGATAGGACAGTTTTTATAAAATAAATAAATAATAGATGTCAATTTTCAATAAATTTTTACATATAATCAATTTCTGAACGCACGATATTTGTCATACATATATGATTTGACATAGGTAATGTAATCACGGCAACTCGTGGTCAGGTCCACTAGTTCTTATATAAATAATATGACTACGTGGTAAACTTATATGCTTTACTGAACCGTTTACGGGGATTTACAGTACATTAACGAGGTGTACGTGTCTTCAAAAACACGCGCCAGTAATGTACAAATAAAACCAATTTCGATCCAAATAAACCAAGAAGGTCCAAAAATTGTATCTATAGAAAAAATCCAAAAGCCAAATCACGTAAATCAAATAGCAAATATAAATTGTCGTCCGGCGCAAATCGAGCGTTTTGACAGGGTTAGTCTTAAATTGGAATAATCGCGTAATGGGTCACGTATCGCCTGAATTAGACCGGTCAATGTAAACAATTCAATATTTGTGGCGATAACAGTGCCAATAGAATACGAGACACCGTGGGTAGGCGCGTGTGTGACAGACTCACGTAACTATCGCAATACTTAAACCCTTGCTGTATCGCAGACGATTGAAAATGATGAATTAATGGTAAAAAATACAGTTTAAAAACAAAATTGCATTTAATGTGACGTTGTATTCGTTTTCGTATTCTCCTCAACAGCCCTTTCATTTGGTACCCATACTGTGGTAGTGCAGAAAAAATAACAATTCCGCCATCTTGCGTGATCCGCCATATTGAAATTAGAATGACGTTATATAGCTATACATGCATTGTCATCCAGAATAAGCGGGTATACCAAATTTTAGCAGAATGTTTAAAGACAACTGGTTTAAATTTCAGTCGCAAGGTTCCCACCCGGACAAACATACATAAGTTAATAAAAAAAATCTTTTAAAACGGGCACTAATTACACGCGTAAGTTACTCTGTGTAACCTAGTAATTATCTATTGATATAAGTATATCATGATAATTCAAATCCAAAGGTAACGGTTAGGTAACAGTGGTGAATTCTTAGATAATAATAATCGCACACACGGTTGTCTGATTCAAAATTACGCAATTAAATGTTACAGAAGAAAAGAATGTGCTCATCACACAAATATTTGTCCTGGATGGGAATCGAACTCACGACCTGTGGTCTAGCAGTCAGAATCTCTAACTATTATACCAAGACACGAAATTGGGTGCCCGGCACTGACGGCTTTAACCGACAGGAGTGTAACGGAGTGTGATATACCCTAACTATCATTTTGGTTATATATTTTTTAATTTTTCAAAGCGATATTTTAGCAGTTTCCTGTAGCTGTAGCTAAAATAGGTATTATGGAGAAGGATAGTGTGGCGTAATCGCAGTGTTGCGTCAATCGGCATTTGAGGTACCGGCCCAGCAACGTCCTTGGGTTATGTGACACTCCGCCACAAAGTTCGTGTGTGGGTTTAAATTAAAATATTGTTAAAGTGTATTTTTGTTCGCCCTCTTAATTGTTGCTTTGATTTCTGGAGTTTGATAAGAAATGATAACAATTTATAGCATTTTCTGCTAAATCCTTCAATATATCGCGTGACTCATTTACTTAGTTAGTGTTTAACAGCATCTCCCATTCTGCGCAGCATTCCCATTTAGTTTCGGTAACATCTATATGTATAAGAATAACATAGAGCTTAAAATATTATCTTCATTCTATTTGGGTTGATGATGCGCAAGCCATCTGCAACATTGAAACCCTACATGGTCACACTACATAAAAATCTAATAATTTAGACATTTCCTATTTAGAGAATTAAAGCTTTCTGTTTTTAATTCAGGCCGATGAGTTTTAATAAATATAATTGACTTTTTAATTGTATATGCTTTTGTTGGTACATAAAAAAAATCAAGTAATATCTATGAGCTGACCAATATCCTAACAGGTTGGCAACATACAGAAATTAATTATTCTTTTATCTATGGGCTGTGATCTGTAATTTTATTGGTTGTTTAAATTAAAGTTGAAAATGGCGCGGGTTTTGTCACATCCTGTTTTGTGTTGGTGTTGGTGAGTGCATAGACGGCCTCGAGTTGATCCCGTTCCAAGATTTTTGTTCTACAACGCCGCTGTCCCCTTTTAAGTGTTATATTTACAATAATATTTCGTAATGGTGCCCTGTAAAAGGCCATGGCATTGATGAAAACGGTAAGCATGACTTAGCTGCAGTTTTTTCTTATAATTTTGTTTGGCTTTTGTTTCTTGTTTTGGTGATATTGAAACTGGCCATTACATTAGAAAAAATATCTCTTTCCAGAAATTGTGTGCACGTGGGAGGTAAGTGTAATAGTTTTCATTAAGTAGATGGTGTCCAGTTTCGGATTTGCACAATAAAAATTCCAACTTTGTTGATTTGTCAATACATGGCACCCGGCAACCGAGCCGCTCGGGCCGAGCGTTATTACGCCATCTTATAGTCCTCCAATTGTTCCGCACGTTTTTCAGCTTTGTAATATTAGAAGAAACATTTAGAGGCCGAAATTTGTGCTTTATTCAAAAGGGATTGGCAAGGAAGTTAATTCGTTAAACATTAGTACTGGGTATGTCATTTTCATTATTGCAATGCATCGTATTACATGACTTGACAAACCACATGTGCATAGAAGGTTTTGTTGTTGTTATTAATTTAGTCGGCACTGTAAACTTGCATAATATCATTTTTGCATGATTGCCGATTGCATTTGTTGACTGTATTATAGTATTAAGCATATTGGATACGTACTAATATGTGACCAAAAAATCTTATAACCTAGAAATTTGACAGAAAAGTCCAATGTTCACGATGGATGTCATTCCTGTTCGTTTTCTGTTCATTTCAAGGTCATTCGGTTTTAAAAAATGGTTTTAAACTATAAATCGACACTAATTATGTTAACAATCCTAGGTATCACAGCACAGTATATATATAATTGTAAACAGGTTTTTATTTATGTTTATGATATAGTTTGAAGTAAACATATGGTTTTAGCAGAACCCGAAATACACTATAATTACACTCACTTGCCATTACAATCACAATTGTTATAAAATAATGCAGTCACTTTAACTTCAAATATCAGATTCATTAGTCAAATTGTAGTTTTGTAGACCATAAAATAAATATTAAAAATATTTTCTTGTTTCTTCATGTTTGTCGATATACTAATATTATTGTAATATGAAAGCCGGCATTAGTAAAGCATTCCCACAAAGTTTATGCTTATACTGACTGGATACATAATATGTGACGAAACAATAAGTTCTCTATGGAGCGATACCCATCATAGTGTGTGTGTACAGGCAAATCTAGCAAATCACTGCATTATTAAGATACTTTTAAAACATATGGTAGTTACAAGGTAATAATTATTCTACTGTAAATGATTAGTGAATTGTTTAGCATTAATGTGATGTTTTACTCAAAACTATATTAACATTTAGTACCTGTTATTATATCGGATTTAGTTTTCTATATATTGCCAATATAATCTGATAAAACTCTAATATGTAGCCGTAAATGTTACCTAAGGTTCTTTAAGTTCTCCATCATTATTGGGAATTTAAAATTGTGAAAAGCAGTATCCATCCTTGATTGACAAACCAGTACATAGTGCAAAATTAAAACTTGTCTATAGACATATTCAATATCTATAGTTCTCCATAAATACTTATATAACTATACCAAGATTAATAAAACATTGGAAGTTAGCAATACCTTATCTATATATAATAGAAGCTAACAGACTGATTGACCCAGAGATCGATTGCACAGCTGAAAAACAACTTAACCTACAACTGTAATTTTGCAGTTAGGTTCTATGTAAAGGCTAGATGAGTACTAAGGAAGGAATTTTGGAAATTCCATTCCTTTAGGAGGCATAAT
>DWGJ01001091.1:0-22283 GCA_018246895.1 Aspitha aspitha aspitha
TCCATCCTTTCGAGGTGTCCCGCCCATCTTAAGCGCTGAGACTTGCAGTACCGCACTATGGTTTCCTGATGAATCAGGGCATCGATCTCATGGTTCATTCTCCGACGGTAAAGTTGGTCTCCCTCTCTTACCGGGCCAAAGATTTGCCTAAGGACTTTCTTCTCAAAGTAAGCTAGTTTCATTTCTTCCCGTTGAGTTAAAGTCCAGGTCTCACAGGCATAAGTCGCAACAGGTCGAATGATGGTCTTGTAGATGGCCAGTTTACTTTTGGTAGAGAGGAGCTTACTTTTAAGCAGGTCTTTGCAAGCGTAGAAGCATCTATTTCCAGAGGCGATTCTCGCTTTTATTTCCTCGTCGATTTGGTTTTGCGAAGTTATATTAGAACCCAAATAGCGAAAATTGTCGACACCCTCCATTATGGTACTCCCTACCATCAGGTTATCTTTGGGCTTAGGATGACGGCTGCTGTAGAGATATTTTGTTTTCTCGATGTTTACCTCCAGACCGTAGACAGTTGATTCTACCTCTAAGGTTCTGAAGTGGTTGATTAGACTATTCTTAGATCGGCTAGTGATAACTATGTCGTCTGCGTACGCTGCTAGTTGAGAGGTGTTATAGTCAATCAGCCCCTTCAAATTCAGCCCTCGGACCACTGCCTCTACCACCAGATTAAAGATAACTGTCGACAAGGAGTCCCCCTGCCGGACGCCGGTCCGGATCGGAAAAGGTTCAGAAATCTCATTTTGGATGGAAACTACCGCCTCTGAGTCGTTCATAGAGGCATTTATAAGTCTAACTAGCTTGCTCGGGATTCCCAGGACTAGCATACTCGTGAGGATACGCTTCCTCTGGACGCTGTCGAAAGCCTGTTTGTAGTCGACGAATAAGTGGTGGAGATTTATGTCGTATTCGTAGGCTTTTTCCAGCGTTTGGCGCAGAAGGTGTATTTGGTCTGCTGTCGATCGATTAGGTCTGAAGCCACATTGGTATTCCCCGATAATGTTCTCCGCATATCCCCGTAATCTCACGTACAACACCCCAGAAAAAACCTTATAAGCCGCAGACAGAATCGTTATGCCTCGGTAGTTGGAGCAGATGGTTTTGTCTCCCTTTTTGAAAATAGGTATAATAATGCCTAAATGCCACTCCTGAGGCAGCTCCTCTTTATCCCAGATCCTTCTAATAAGGCCATATAACCTCTCCTCCAGGGCCGGCCCACCGTTTTTCAGGAGCTCAGAGGTAATTGTATCTGAGCCCGGTGACTTGTTATTTTTGAGATACGCTATGCTATTTTGGACCTCTTCTAGTGTTGGGGGGTCGAGTAGTTCCTCCACATCAAAATAGGAAGGGATGTCATCATTTCCCTCAGTTGTATTATTAGCGTTTAGTAGTTGATAGAAATGCTCTTGCCACCGGCTCACGATGTCGCTCTTTTCGCTCAGTGTGTTTCCTGAGCCACTCTGAATCGTGCAGGTTCGGGGTTGATACCCCTTGCGCATGGTGTTAATTCTTTTGTAGAAAGCTCTTGTAAGGTTTTTGTCTCTTATATCTTCCATTTCCTTCAATCTCTCTTTTTCCAGTAAACGTTTCTTTTTCCGTGCTGCTTTCTTGCACAATTTTCTTGCTGATGTATAGAGCAATTCGTTGCTATCCGTATTATTTTGCAAATAGCGAAGCCGGGCGTCGTTTTTCTGCTGCAGCAGCAGTTGATATTCGTCGTCATACCATTCCTTAACAGGCCGTTTTTTTCTTTCTCCCAGTACATTGCCAGCTGCTTCTATGACTCCTCTTTTAATGTTCAGCCACTCTTCGTCGACGTTGTCCGCGCGGGCAGCGCTATCAAGATGTTTCCTTACGTCGGATTTGAATTGCTCGCAAATATCAGGATCTTTTAGCTTATCAGTATTCCACTTTATCTTTCTGTCACCTTTGTTATATTGTAGTTTTGATGTTCTGTTCTTTATCACTGATACTACGAGAAAATGGTCAGAGTCGCAGTTGGCCCCCCTATATGATCTAACATCTCTCACATTTGACAATCTTCGCTTCCGCACAAGTATGTGGTCAATTTGGTTACATCGTTGACTTCCTGGGATTCTCCACGTACCCTTGTGTATATCTTTGTGCGCGAATTTCGTACCGGTTATAAAGAGATTATTGGCTGCTGCAAAGTAGCAGAGTCTTTCTCCATTGTCATTTGTGGTGTCGTGTAGCGACTGCTTTCCAATTACTTCACTGAAAGCATCTTCTTTTCCGACCTGCGCGTTGAAATCGCCAAGGACTACAAGTTGGTCATATTGGGGTACTAGGTCACATACTTGATGCAGTTGTTCATAAAACTGCTCCTTATCCTCCTCCGTCGCATCTTCGGTCGGTGCATATGCGCATACATAGGTCGTGTTGTAAAGATGCCCCTTAATCCGAAGTTTGCAAAGGCGCTCACTGATATTTTCAAATCCCAGGGTCGCACTATCCAGTCTCTTGCTGATCATAAAACCGGTCCCATACTGACCCTGCTTGGCTGGGCCACTGTAGTACAGAGAGTACTCTTGCTTACGGATGACGCCGGAGCCCTCCCATCTGATCTCTTGTAAAGCAATCAAGTCCAGTTTGTAGGTGTTGAGTGTCTGCGCTACCTCATACATTTTCCCTGCTTGTAGCATGGTCTGTACATTCCATGTGCCAATCCGTGTGCTATATCGTTTATCCGGTAAGACATGCCGAGGTCGTCGAAAATTAAGCGATCCGGTTATTCTTTTTGTTGCAGACTTCACAACCAGGTGTTTTTTTATCATGACAGGTGGTTAGCCTGTCGATGAACCCTCCTCTTTTATCCGGGCTTGGGACCGGCTGTACTGTCACTACAGTACAGGCAGAGTTATAACAAAAACATAATACATGTAATAAGGAGGGGAAAGATTTATTTAATTGGATGTCATCTAACTTGAAGTGCAGTGATGCCGTGAATATAAGGTGATAATATTCGTTCATGTAAACATCTGTTAAAATATCTAATCAATACCAGGCTTATCTTATTGATATCTTTTGCTTTTATATTTATACACACTTTTTTATGTATAAATACAAGAACAAACATAATGGCTTCCCCATTTATTGGTTGTATTGCGAATTCAGTATACAAAGATACTTATTGCACTCGTAAAATTGATTGTTGTGCGTGACCCAACAAAATTTTAACGTTAAATCATATTTCAATCTCGTTTTATTCATTGCTAAGAACATCATTACTGAGAATAAATATTTTTGTTAATGTACCTGCTTACAAAATAATCATTTATTATATAAAATCTTGGTAGGTATTTATTTTTTTCAACATAGGTATCCCACAATCGTTTGTTATTAAGTACGCTAATATTTGCTGCTCATCTGTTCACAGATTGCTCATATGAAAGCGATGACGTAAATCATTTCCCTGTCAACATTCACTTAAGTATATAGTCTTTTGTACATATCATTCAATCATAACGCCTTTTCATCGATTATGCTTTCCTATTACAGTCCGTCCGTCCTATTAAATACTATTCGTCGACTAAATTGACTGATACAAATTATGGAGGTACCAATTTTTTAGGTTTTTAGTGAATAATTTTTCTATTTAATTATTTATAGATATAAATAACAAAATTTTACATTACTTCTTTTTTATATCGGACGAATATAAATCATGCATGCATAGAATTGAATTTATGTTGAATAAATTTGGCATTGAGTAAGTTTTCAAATGCAAACAATCAAAAATTTCAACATTCTCTATATTCTTGCTGAGAAAATACACCACCCACACAGAGTTTATGAATAATTAATATCAGCTACTACCATTTAGAACGATATACCATAAAGCACTTCCCTAGACACCGATGAGAATTGCAAATAAAATTTCTTGCCCTAGGAAATACAGAAAACGCGCACACTTAGGAATATTTCGTTATCTCCTGCTTAAAAATTAAATTAACATGTCATAATAACCTTAATAAATTGAACAGCTCGTTTATACAATTGTACAGTTGCGCGAGCGTATTTTAAAATCGTCTTTTTTATGTAGGTAATAAATTTTTACTTAACTTAGTCGATTCATTTATTCAGTTTGCGGAATGGCACGTCCTTTGCACAATGCCACAACAAGATTAAATCTTTCAGGAACAAACTGTAAAGTGTTGCGGAATTATGTCAGGGACTCGGTTCTAGAAATGTTAGCATTTGTAATTGTCAAGGGAAATTGTGGATTTACAGTTCACATATGCTGAGTGAATATAACTTACACGTTTCGTTGCTAAAAAGCATTGTTTTCTTTGGAAAATAAATAATATCTTCTTTTCTGTCATTTCCTGTTTTAATGAAACTTAAAGCCATGTTGCTGATATTCCCCTGTAGCTTTGTCTACAGTTTGTTAAATTTTGTGAATGTTACGATTTTGACGTGTGGTATAGTGGTTATTATTGGCGTGGTTATTAATTCTACAATTTTATATGTTGCAGATTTGTTACTGTATTTTCAAAATCCATAACAATAATAATGTTTTAGTACTGATAATAATTGTTTAACATACATTTTACATAGTCAGTTCTGTCGTAAATGATGCTGTGCTGTGCTATTTCTAATTATAGCCCTAAATGTTATGAAGCTTATACATGAAAGTGGTCGATAGAAGTGGATAAATGAAGTTTCTGTTCAACATAATTCTGGCGTTAACCCATTAACGATTTACATTGAGTCTCTCTCCTTCCTTGGGACTCATTGAAAGCGAGTATGCCCTTTGCTCAACAGATTGAATGAGAAAAATAATGAATGTAAATTTTCCGCCTGTGATAAAATTAAATTTGTCGCTCTAAAAAAGGAAGGAGCCAATATAAAATTTAATTTAGCCCGACTGTCGATTGCCCTTTTTATGGGCGTCTTAAAGCAAAAAGTTTATTAAGTTTGGCAGGATTCTTTTATTGTGTGATGCTCGTTTTGCATGTCGTAACATCACAGTGCAAGTCAAAAGAGTAACAAAGTACATAATTTTATGTAGAATAAGTCAAAAGATCCAACAGTTAAATAATTATTAATATTCGAGTACATATATTGTGGGTACTTCAGTCCTACTCTGACCCTGAGTGGGATTTGGAGTGCTAGTTTGAATTATTCGTCTTTATAATTCGATTTTCAATTGTTATCTTAGGTATTAGTTAAATATACGTGTATAGGTATATGCATAATTGAGACACATTTTTGTCGCACCCGAAGCTTTCATGCATTGTCATCCCTAAGCACTATTCTACCACTATATTAAAAAAAAAATCAGTAATGATGCGTTGATTCTTACTTAATTTAATAACTAAAATGGCTGTGAATTATTACAGACAAAGTACAAAAAGTATACTATACTATTGTACAAACATTATTAGATACAGTTGTACAAATAGTACAGGATATTACAATAGTTGACAGAAAGTAAAATTCCCTGTTGCTAGAAGTTTAAACCTCTGAAATAGAAATTTCCAAGTTTTCCTTATGATACGCGCTAAGTTTTCTGAATAACTTTTTCGGTGCCCGTGGGACGAAGTCCTAAACAAATACGACACCGACATAAACTTTCGTACTGTGAAACTGTGAAATACCTTCCCGTTACAGAAACGGATAGTTTTTCATGTCAAGGATTTTGAAAAACGCACCAACTGTTCTCTCTTAATTGGGTAACCTCTGTCATAGTAGGTACTAAGCCGCTTAAAACAAGGCGGATTATTTAAAAAAGCGGTAAAATTAATTTTACTTCTCAACTGTGTTGTTTGTGAAAAAGATATTTTCAAAACATTTCTTTTTCATTGACCCTTTTTTGCAACTGTGTTAATCGTGTTTATTATTATATCCAAAGAATTACCTGTGACCTGAAAAGGAACAATAGTAGTTATATTTGTAATAAACTAAGAAAGCGGAACTTTTTGAATAATTGCACTCGACGCGTTCAAGACCATTACAAAGAAAAATATTATTTACGAGTGAGTATAATTAAATAGATTGGTTAGTTAAACACCGAATTTCCTCTAATATGTTACAACTAAACCGAATCGTGTCAAAGAAAACTTTCCCTTGATTGCTCAGCGGGATTATGTCGTGTCGTATTCATTTACAGTTTCGTACAGTGTTAAAACTTGTGCACAAATTGTATTCTGTAAGCATTATACACTTCATTTGAAGCTGCATTAAGAACACCGTATTTTTAATATTTAAAGTGTAATTTTCTAACGTGTATTTAAATCATCTTCTACCTATAAGATAATTTATTAAATACTGCTTTCTACTCCGCATAGTTTTATTATGTCAATTAGATCAATAAATAAGAAGTTCGTAAAATGTTAAATTACCAATGTTTTCATTTTCGTTTTTGATCTAGTTAATATTTGTTTTCCTTATCCCTTAAACATATGACACATTCTCGATTAGATGGGGATTAATGGGTCGCAAGTCTTAAATTGATTATATAAATACTTACAAAGATAACTCGTATACTAAAACTGTATACATTGTCATTGCTCCGTATTTAATATTTCAGGAGGAAAGGGAAAAGCATTTGATCTTATCAAAGATTTAGGGACTCCGCCACAATTCGATTTCATTCCCAAAACAAATAACGCAAACATGGTTTAACGAATCGAAAAGAGACGCGAATTTGTAAACGATATTTACTTTACTGGGCACAAAAATACGAGTATAAGGGCGATAGTCACTTCAAAATTCCGCAAATTTTTCTCACATCTAAAGAGTTGGGTCATGGACTTGAAGATAATATTAAAAATAATAAAGCCACAAAAGGATAAAATATTTGAGGTTCCTCGTTTGCATGAATCACAGAACAGTATCTTTTGCTTTCCTTACATTTCATAGGATCAATGGTACTCGTAAAACTTCACTGGCTAAATTTGGTCACATATTTCCACAAACGATGACTGTTGGACTAGGACTTATCGAGTGGAAACGGGCAGATATATTGTGACATTTTTTCGGCCCGCTGGTTCGATGACTTTAGCAACGGATATAGTGACTGGAGGAGAAGGACTGAGTGCTGTGACAACAACTTTTAAGAAGCCAAAGTCTAGCAGTGAAAGAATAGAAGCTGATGCGAAGATGATAATTATGATGACGGATAGTTAAATAATCACCCAGAAGTTAGCACAATATGTTCTTCTGTTTAAGATTTATAACCATAACCTTAATCAGTGCTTACTACGTAATGTATAAGTAAATATTATGTATAAAAAATGTATAACTATATTTCCTACATCGTGCACGCGGAAATAACGAGGAATAATAAATACAGTTGACAATAAATCCAGCTTAAATCGTGTTAATCCAGTGTCCGTGCACGGGAAAAATTGTGTTTTATGTTTAACATTTTTAATTAAGATACATTTTCTCATTGGGTTTTTTGTTTGTTAATACAAACTCAAACTATCGCCCTCGGTTTTTAGATACTTTTTGTATGTATTATGTATGTTTCACTAACGATAAGTTACCAGATGATTTCTGGGATTCAAATTTTGGGACGCGTCTTTTGCTTGAAAAAGCTGTTTGCGATTTTTTAACTCAAATTGCATTCCGCTATGACGATAAAAGAAAAAAATTCACAAAACCTGTACACATTAAAGTTCTGATCGAGGTTCACTACGAGTGAAATCTATAACAATGCATGTTCGCACAATATACACGAAATGAAAGTACGATATACTTTTTTTCAAAAAGTACGATATTATTATTATAAATTTATTACGACACCATCTTGTCTTAACTTGCGAGCAAACGAACGTATGTAAATTGGACCGTTCATGCAAATTACTTCTTAATTGTTCAATATGCATAACGGCTATAATTGAATCTCTCAGTTGAAATGTTGAATATTCTGTTACAGAAAATGCATTTTTATCTATCTTAATACGGAAAGATATATCTTGGATACTCTTTCTAGATTCTTCTCTCTTCTTTTTGTTATCTCTCCCTCTTAAGCAGTTATGAGTTTTTGATGTTATGATGTAAAGAACACATTGTTTATAAGTACATACATATATGTAAGAAATATATTTTCGTATTTTTTTATTACATTTATATTTGTAATATATCAAACTCACGACTGTGTGTGTGTGTGTGTGTGACAAAATAGTTACAAACGCTTTAAGCCTACAGTGACCTATAACGTTAGGTGGACTACATACCTAACAATCGTGCTCTTGCGTCAATAAAAACTGGGTCATATAAAATAGGTTCGTCGTAAACATCAAAATAATTCAGGTGGACTAAAGCGCAACGCAGCTTAGTTCGAGCTTATCTTTACTTTGCAAACCATTCGTAGACCGCTGCATCGTGGGGAACTGACGTAGGGAACTTCAAAAAAGATTATTTTTTTAAATAGCTTTCGAATTTTTTAAAACCACTTTGACAAAAAATTGTCCGTACAAAATATTCAGTGAACAAAAAACCTCATTTCGACGACTTCCCCGCGTGAGGCGTATCTGCACAACGATCTTGTGCCGGTCATATCGTTTAAAATAAGTGTTTCCTATGTTCAAAGGCTTCATTCATTGGACTCTAACACGTATGTATACAGATATGTCCTCAAAACGTGGGATGTTCCATCGGTTCTATTACAGAAACGATCACGCTAAAGGTGAGGTAAAAGCCATTATTCCATAATGCGACCCCTAAACCACGATTACACTATTAACATTTTTTTCTAAAACAGATCACCGATTCGGCTTCTATGCAAAGATTTTGGATTTCATTTCCAGTCGGGCAAATTTCTAAATATTGAATTTACTCATTTATTCAAATTTGAACGTTTGTTTATTTTTCTGTATCCAAAGCACCTCTACATGTGGAATTTTAGTGCGCAGATTCGCGTATGATAAGTACTATTGTTATTAAAAATTTACATGAATTTAATATATACATATTTATAGCTATTACGTCTAACAATATGTGACTTTACAATCAATTCCATCATCAGTTCAATTCCAACACACTTCAGTATTACACGGACAGATATAAATTTTCTGCAACAATCGCTAACATTTTCTCGGGAGTACATTTTACTTCGCAGAAGAGTAATATCGTAACAAGAGACCGATGAAGCAAAGTTACTACCGAATAGTTGTTTCGTATCTCAAAGGTCAAGACTTCATTTTCCTAATGACTGTTTGAAAGGAACGTTAAACTACATGCTCACTTAAATCATTGCCCGAAAGCTGTAGGGTTCTAAAAGGTTTGTCTATTTCGTTCCATTTCACTAGCATCTTGGGCATAGAAATATTCAATGCTTTAATCTTTGTATTCGTATTAATGCACGATCGTCATGTATTATGTGAATTCTTCTTTGTTCATAGTATTCGTTTGATTTAGAAGGTCTTTGTGCAATCACATACTTTCTAAATTTCTGTTTTATGTGAAAATGTTAAACAATTTCCAAAAAATTTTTAGTTAGCGTAAAACCGTAAAATTCGGAGTATAATCAACACTCTCTTTAGTGGCTTGATAAAAAGCGATCTATTTATTAATGAAAGCATTATTCAACAAATAAGAGAGGTAGGGAGATATAAAAGTCGTGACCATTGAGATCTACGACAGAACGCTTGGCGTCCTAACGTTATCTTAATGTACTTGTTAAATATCCCTTTACGGTATTAGAATTTCAATAGATTTACTGTAACTGAATACCTATATATTAGATAAAGGTAGAAGTAGAAGATTATCTAAGAAAGTCAAATGAAAAAGCATCATTAATGAAGGTTCAATTAACCTTTGAAAAAGAAATACGGCAAGAAGAAACTATTACATTAGCTACGATTAAGAAGCAAACCTATTTTTGCCCAACGCAGAGCATACTCACTGCACACTCGGTTCGTGACTAGTTAGACGAATAACTTAATTACCAACTCCTGCGTGATGTACAAGTCTCTCCCTGACATTCACGAAATCAAGGATCACATTAAAACAAGCTGTCATCTTTTACACAACATTCTTGGAGAAAATGCCAGAATATGTTCTTTTAGGCACAACTAGACAGTGTCTTGTGACAGTTCCGAGATATAGTGATAACAAGCTGTAACTACACAAAGCGAAACTTGTTGTTGCTCAAATAAACAAATATGTACATTATACTCCACGCGCATACCAAATTTGTTTTAGAATGTTTTGTTGTACTCTTTATTTCATTTTCCTCTTTTCATTTCCTCGTATGCAACAAGTACAGATCTCTAAAAGCGTTTTTCGGTTCGTTTGCAACCCTTTGAAGCGAAGCCAAAACGACGTTAGCAGTATATGTATAAGTTCTTTACACTCTTTAACGTTCGGCGCCCAAAGTATAAAGTTGCTTGCGATATTTCCAAACTAATTATTCAGCATTTGTAATCAACATAGAAAGCTTTTCTATCTCAGCATATTGACTATGCTTCAGGCTTACCAAAGCTTATAGAATGATCAAGATTTATAAACTCATAAGTTAAACCAATTATTTTTTCCACTTGTACGAAATTTTTTATGAACGACGCATATGAAACATGATCAAAGTTTAGGAACTAAACAAAATCTCGAAAACCTTTCTCAGTAATATCAAATTATCTTTGCTGTAATTATCGCTAACAAAAAATGTAAGGACACATATTCGATAGATCTTTGGCGTAGGTATGTACGTCTTGTGTCTGTACAGAGGTCGATCCTGATTTATATCATTCGACTAACAATAAGGTACATGGTTACTTTTAACAAACGCGATTGGAGTAGAACAATAATGTATTATTTGCGTCGTCCAATTCTGGCAATATATCGTGCCCAATAGTTGGTTCTAAACAATTTTAGTTTCGTGTAGGATTCCATAAAACACAAGTAGCGAGAATCTAGCGGTTTGGTTTTCAGTTTCTCACTCCGGCGGTTTGGGTTCAAATCGTGACACGCATTGGGCTTTTCGATGATCTTCACGGCAAACATCACGAGGAAACCTTCGTAGCTTAGAATATGTTATAAAGTTTATACTCGTATATAATGTTATCTGAGATGTGTTAGCTAAAAATTTATCATAAAAGGTGTCGAGCAGTGGAGCAGTAAACTGGGTTGGAAATAAAATCCATAAATATATTTATTTCGGAAAACCTATAAAATTTTGTATAACCCAGAATGATTCTACATGTCGTGTTAGCATTTACCGCAGTGAGTAAACGTGATTCAGCGGTCGGCCATTGTGCAGAGAAAACAATAAACCTCTTTTCAGAGTATAACTTTCAGAACAAAAGACTCATATTTATATATAGGAACGTAAGTTTCCAAGGTTTTACAAAGAATTTCCAGATAAAGACTTTGTGGAATGAGTGACAATTTTTTAAGAGACAAATAGTATAAGTAATTGTTGTACTTCTAATAACCGAGTAATTTTATGCGCTCGCAACATAAATTGGATTTTGTCGATTTCCTAAAATATTACTTGTTTACGATTTTTTAAAGTGTTACTATACAATTCAATATAGGTATTGTATACATAGTTCTAGAACACACGAAAGTATATTTTTATTTTTAAAATGTCCACATAAACAACAGAATGAAAGATAGCGTAATAATAATAGAACAAAGCTGTTTCATTTTACGGATCATTCCGTTCTTCACGGCCCTATAGCGTTTGTCATTTCGCTTTACAACTAAACAGACGTCAGCAAGTGATGCCGAGAAGGATACATCCTATGAATAATTCAAATATGTGAAAATGGACGGAAATGCCTAGGATTTGTCAAAATGACATCACTGGACTTCTATGAAACTCAACGGGAGTTTTGTTACTGCATAATAAGCAAAATTTTGACTTCGAGGTCACCTGATGGCAAGTGAGGTGTCTAAGATTAAGCACGCTTGCCCAGGAAATGTCTATTCACTCTTGTTCTGAACAATTACAACTTGTATGTACCACGAAAAATAGACGTCGGGCAATTCGACTCACATCGATTTGACTCAAAGCAGGCATTTAAATGGCCCCTTTATTATAACTAGGCACCTTATAAAACGTAGATATATACATAGTACATCATACATGTACAGACACAGACACAGACACAGAACAAACAAAATTAAATATATTCATCATACAATTTTTTGTGGTAGTAATGAAATTCTGGGCCTCCGGCTTAGCGGTTAGGATTTCTAGACGCTAGACATACGGGTGAGACGTTATTATTCACGTTGAGATCTAAGCACGCAAGTACTATTTAAATTAGGAATTGAAGAATTCTAATTTCATATTTGTATGTAGGTGGATTCACCATATCAACGTACTGTCTCCGTAGGTATGAAAATGAGGCTTATTTTATCTTTTCCTAAAATAGGTGCACCTATTTTTCGATCAAATCAATCGTTCCAATACAGCTTGTATTTGATTTAATTGAAGGAAAAAATACCATAACTGATTGGTCTACTCTCCAAAATGGTAAATGGTAAATCAATGGTAAATCAATTGATATCTTGATTCAAAGTTTATGCGTGACAAGAATGGATGAGTCTACAAACGACGTCACGAACAAAGATGTCTTGTGACGGCGAACGATTGGAATAATCAATAAGAAATAAATCAAACAGATTTAACATGAAGCGAAAAGAGAAGTTTAGAAGTGAATAAAAATTAAAAAAAAACCACTTAAATAATTTGCTGTTAAAAAACATCAAATCAAAAAAGTTTATCGGTAACGTAGCCAGTAGACACTTTAGTCTCTGTCTACTCTAATGGGAAACAGGCGTGATTGTATAATTATACCTAGCAGCTTTACGCCGCACGGCTTACAACTATTGCAAAATATGTCGTTACAACTTTTGGTCTTAATTTTTTCCGTCTAGCTCCCTTTCAGAACGCGCGATAAAGAACTTCGTTCCAGTAATAATAAAATAGTTCCGGATCGCGTCTGCTTTTAAATGTTCCCGCTAAGCTTTACTTAATAGATAGTAACAAGTTGCTTTGAGAGCGACCTAATTAGATCTTCTTTGAACCGATAAATCTATTATCTGATAGCGGTATGCAATCTTATTTAGTTCGTATAGTTCATTAGCTGTGATTTTCCAGGAGACCAGATCCAATGTAACATTAAGTGCTTCGTTAAACTCGTGTTCCCTTTGATAGTTTTGCCTTACATAAATGAGGGTGGTTTATTCAACAATTATCTTCTAACAACTTTACACTCGTGTAATCTTTGGGGTTCATTGACCTATGTTAATTAAAAGTTATACATATAGTGTTATTTTGACAGGCAGTAATTGTACATATAATATACAAAGCGAACGGACTGTTACTAGAAAGATTCGTCTTCGTAAATGCAAACAAATAATACACAAAAACAAAAATTTAAACAAGCAACGCTCATAACAGTATTTTGGAAACTAAAAATACTGACATTAATAAGTGCAAATACAATTCCAGTAAAGACTTGGGCACGATTGACATCCACCGTGAATGATACGAATACATCCATAGTTGATTTGTGTCGAAACGTACCCTAACAATCTTCCCTCTGAACCCGCAGCCTTTGATACAATGTATTACGGTCGACATTTGCATGCATTACCATAGAAAGCACAGATTTCAATATTCATGGTTGATAGTGCTTCCACATGGTGCGAATCGTGTTTGTCCAATGGGTCTGTAATGACAAGTGCCCAACTGGGTTATATTTTTCTGTTAGAGATCTAAAAACCAGAACAGATTGTCGGCAGACCGCTGGATACCAACTGTTACATTGAAATTTATTTAATTAAGGTAATTTAACACATGCTTGCTTGAATGTACTCTAAACCTGTACTAATGGGAGTGCTTTCTGCAATTACAAAAGGAATTCTAACTTTTAAGATGTGTGTACGACACTAAATAAATAAATTTGCATCCGCGCGAATACGAGTACGTTCGCATCAATAAAGTGCACTTAACATTTGCATGCATTTGAATACGAGCACAAAAAGCAGAATACTATTTCTAAAATGTATTTGGAACACTCGCGCCGCTAACTTATTACGACTTTTGGGAGTTTATTTATTATCATTGTTATTTTACACACTGTTTAACTTTTTAAGTTATATTCTGGTATCTAGTCGTACATACTCGTATATACATTATGGTATTTATAGATTAGATTATATTATGTGGTGGAATTTATACATTTTGTCTTTAACGGATGCTGAAGGAAATGAAATCAATATGTACTACTAGCTGTGCCACGGCTCCGTCAGCGTGGAAATCAATGTGTCACAGAGTTTTTTCCGCGTTCTTATCTACCCCGCGGGAATCCTATTCATTCACGGTTTTATCTTCGATAATGACGAACTTTCCATACAAACTTTTATCCCCTATTTCACCCTTTTAACCCCTTTTTTCCCGATAAAAGGTAGCCTGTCTTTTCCCAAGGTCAAATATATAGCTGTGCCAAATTTCATTAAAATCTGTTCAGTGCTTTAGGCAGACAAACAGACAGACAGAATTAAAATCTCATTTATAATATTATTAGGGATAGGGATTTCGACCTACTTTCATAGCTTTTAAACTCACCGCCGCTGCGGAGGAGAGTAGAAACAGTTGACAGGCGCTAATACTTAAACTACGTAGAGCAAAATACTTACTTGCTTGTATCATTAAATGGTGATTTGGCTGTGTCACGTAATCTTATAATGTCTTTTGAACGTGTTTCACAACAAAGCGTCCATTATGGACTAATCTGTTGGACACTGAAGGTATGCACGATTCGTATTATTTAACAAGAAGTACGAGTAACTTTCATACTAGTACATAGTCACATCTTCTCATAATATTTGTTTACATTCTTTACAAAAATATTTGTAATTACTACAAGACCTATTTATCATATGTCCCAATCACATAATACTGTCATAAAGTTCTGTATTATGTAAAATAAATTATGTATTCTCCTTATGATTCAGTAGTGGGAGCTTTGCCATCTTTTGGACGATGGAAGATAAATATCGTATCTTATTTGTATACCTTTTTTAAATTTTATTTTTATTGTAAATTAATTTACAGTCGATACTACACATGATATTATGTTGGTCGAATAAAAATATTATTCAATCATATTAAAGTAGTTTCATTATATCCATATATCCACTTCTTATTTGTACATCAAAAAATAACTGTAGATCAAGATTAATTGATCGTGATCGATAGTGTGCCTATAAACGGTGTAGTGTAAGTTGAACCTTTTATGAGATATTAACTATTTAGTGTAATCTTCTTCTTTATGATCAAAAGGTCCATTATCACCTAATCTCCAGTCGACAGAGGTGTTACCCGTAGCTTATTTTGTCCAACACCGTCAAAAGAATGGAATAACAAAAAGAAATGTTCTCTGCTCATACTAAAGGTTTTTTGTTAGCACTATGAATAATAAAATTGTTTTCGAAAGGTTTTTCGCACTTGTATTTTGTTCAGTTAAATTCAACATCGCTATTTTGAATACTGATATGCTAGACTGCTATGAGGAAAGTAATAAAAAGATAGTCAAAAAGGTGTTAAAAGTATGTGTTCATATCGTCGATATACTGTTCGTGTTAGTCGCTCACCGTTCATCACCTTATAAATATTTCACCTACAAATATGTAACTTTACATTTTTCCGTAGTTGTCGTGTTCCTAGCGGTGGTGGTGAATGATTTTTATTGAGAGTAAACTAATGCGTCTACACTAATTAAAAATTATTCAATATTGATATTGATATTTTTGCGTACAATTTCACATAATGTGTATTATTCCACTCGAAATGTTCTTAGCCCAGACTGGTTACAGATTGCAAACGATATGCAAAGTTAAGCGACGTTGGGCGCAGTCAGCACTTGGATGGGTGATCGCTAGTGGCAAATTTTAAGCTATCGGTCCGTCGGAAATCATTCAACGGACGCGTTGGCCACTAAAGGACATCTCCGCCAATCCCCACTGGATCCACTTACTTCCCACTTACCGCAATTTCAGGAAAGATCTAGCAGCAGCTGTTTCATTGTCTAATTTAAAATCTGAGTGAAGAGTATCACAAACAGTTGAGTGTTAAAACAAGTTATAAATGTTAGTCAAGTGGACTCATTCATGGAAATTGTTTAAGGCGATAATGAAAGAAAATCGTTAGCTGAAAACATCTTATACAACGTAAAATACTCAAGTCTCTGCAATAATGCTTTAGACACTCACAGCAAGTTAACTGCTCTCTCCGTCTGTTAAACATTTACGATTTGTGCCAGGAAAGGAGTCGTTCACACAAGTTGCCCGTTACTATACTGCACTATGTATTAAAATCACTATGTCAACTTGTGTTCAGGATCGTATTTACATACTACTTACTTAACTAGTAACAATTCATGATGTGAGAATTTTATGTTTATTAAATGAAACAAAAGACAAAAAATGTCATTCGGACTATTTAGAAAGGTGAATGGAGCATTAATATTGTGTGTAGAATAGTGTTCTTGCAATTAATGCAATTATTCCAAAGTCTTTTTTTATCTTTAGTCATCTCATTTTCTTGTTCCACGGCTGGACATGGGCATATTGCTTACTGAGAACTATTCTTTACTTTACATTTTAGTATCGACGATTAACCGCTTCCTCACCCATAGCTCTCTGCGGCCACACTTTACGGCTTTCTCGATTCCGCTCCGATTTGCCATTCCGAACATAAGATATAGCACTCTTTACGACGCCTTGCCACTAAAATTGCCTTGTTCTGCGTGTCTATTTAAAATGTCGAACATGTTCAGTGTCTCATTCTCTATCTCTTATATATATAAAAATCCCGTGTCACGATATTCGTTTGCGATAATCTCCGAAACCATTGAACCGATTTCAATGAAATTTTATAGATGTCTATTGTTTGGTTCAATATAAAAGATAGGATATTTTTTATTATCGATTGATAGTCTAATTTTTTTATTGCAAACTCAATGTTTTCTTATAGGACAACACTTATTCGGACAAACACCATGGTACGGGATTTTGACATTATAATTTAACTTACAGACATTATAATATAACCAACGCAACGCGTGGTCTCAAGGTTCATGTTTATTATTTAAATATGTAATGAAAGGTCTGTATCGTCAGCTTACTTTTAGTCAGCCACTTAATTTTAGTGCTTTCGTTGGAAGTCACGTAGCCTATTGAATTCAACACATCGCTTATAAATATAAGAAGCAATATTCATTAAAAATGAATTATTTACCCATTTAAGTGACATCTCAGTCGTGATAGGTGAAAGTTCCGCAGTAAAGTTGCAGGCCTCTAGGGAAATTACTGAAACTTCCACATCCGACGTGCAATGGTAATTAAGTACAGAATATGCATTAACTGTTTCTGTATAGATCCGGCGTATTGGCTGTTTGCGGTGTAATGTAATTTGTTCACAGCCATTCGATATGTACAGTTGTCTTTTTCCTAAAAGATATGGTACATAGCCTGACGATACGCTTCTCGGTAAATCGACACGTTTCTGGGTAAATGTACACGCTTTGACACGTCATAGGTTAGGTATCTTATTAAACATACGTGAGCATCATTATGCTTTATACTCTAAGTTTGCCAGGTTTCCTCACGAACATTTCCTACATGGTTATAGCGAGGGATATTGAGATTTTAATTTATAAAACGCAAGTAACAAGTCAAAGGTGCGTGCCAAGATTTGAACCCAGTCCCTGGAGTGGGAGTCTTATTGTCAAACAACAATGCTACCTATCACTGTTTTACTCAGTGTAATAAATTATCGTTCAATATTATATATGATAACTCCATTTCATATACACATAACAAGCTGTTTTAATCCTCTAGAGAACTTCTCGGAATATCTAGAAACCTTTCCGTTCAATGTACTCGTATTTTTACTGCAATATCTCTATATCCGTAAAGAAGCCTTAGCAGATTTTTAATGCAGAATATAATTCTATCACTCTCTAGGGTGTTGTCATAGTTTGCGGAGATAATAAAAGTTTTTAATTGAACTACTTACAATACTTTTTGTTATTCTTAATGTTATTGTTGTTTATCTGCTTTATTAATATGATACACAACGATTATTAATTAAACATACCCACAAAAAAATTACTAATAGAAAAACGATTGTTCAATTTCAATATGTCTCCTTTCATAAAAATGTTCAAGATAGTATTTTGGCCAAATGCAAACGAACAGAATTCACAGAAATTTGAAGATCTTTACTAAAATTTTGACGATATCTAAGTTCTAAGCGATATTTTAAGTGACATTGACTTATAAACCACACTTCAGTTAGCATTAGTCAGAGGTAAGTGGCAGGATTATAACCCTAGCCCCTGCGTGGGTACTGAAACTCAAACCAAAAATCTTTAATGCTCAATTAGTATATTATAGAATCTATGATTATTTATAATAAGACTTCCAAAGTACTTATAGCAAAACATTTTCAATACTATTTTGCAATTAGAGTATCCGGGTTATCTTGAGATTGTAAAAATCAGGGCAAGTGGCTCCTAATCTTGCTCGCAGGTACACAAGGATTCTTCTTTTGTTTTAACCTAATAACCTACATAGTAACGAGAATTGCCCACGAGAATGATTTTCGTCCATACGAACATTTATTTCCGTGTACAGAAATATACATACCTACAATATTCAACCAAATCTATTATGTTAATGCACTTTTATCATCATCCAGAAGAATTAATCAATATTCAAAACCAGTGTAATATTAATGGATAAGTCGATTGAAACAAATCATACGATAAGTAGGTACTCATAAATTACAAGTCAGTTGAAGCCCTGTCATGCTACACAGCATGCCTTCATATGTATTACATTAACGCCCTTTTAGCATCATGCAGAAGCAACAAACCAATCATGTGTAAACTACTCGTAAATTATATGCCAGTTTAACTCTCATGCTACACAGATACTACACATAAATGTACTTATATTCTGTAACGTGCAGCTTCATTGTCAATCTAACTTACGAGTATATTTAACATCCGTGCACCGTAACGAATACATTTAGAGTCGAAACTTGCGTCGGAATTTCAACAGAACTCACATGCAAATATTTCTTTTTAAAATTCCCTTCTAAATAAATCTGTGCTCATTCACATTCCATCTCAATGGAGATGCTGCATAAATACGCGAAGTGACATTTGAAAATGCGCATCAACGGTACGTGATATGAAAACGACTTGTGCATACAAGAAAAGGATCAAAGGTGCATTTGAAATTGAAGTGAGTTTTTTTTTTATTTCGAATCCTTTTTGTTTCGCCGTTGGTCACAGGTTTTCTCTCATAGTGAGAGGGTTTTGCGCCGTAGTCTGCCACGCTGGTCAAGTGCGGAATGGCTGACATCACACACCTCAAAATAGTATTTTATAATAAACATATAGCTATTGTGCTATTGCAGTACTATTGTGTAAGACACTAAAAGTAACAATGAGACCATATCCATTATTCGTAGCCTGGACTCACGACGGCTTTACCCATGGAATTGAGGCAGCCAGTCGCAAAATTTAAACGTTTCGGAAGTTAAGTAGGCAGTGCTTCTTACTGTTAGTAACAGTATATTTAACAGACTGCGGGCGGACCAGAACTTTTAATAGGCGTCTAATGAATAAAAATTAAACACCGTTCACTACGAGCTAAATCTGATGCATTTTTCCAATGAGACGACTAACAAAGAGAGTTCGTGAACTGAAGTTGCATTTGATCTTTTTGACTGTTTCACTCGGCCGTTGTTAGGTACACATCAGAATAAATTGGATTTTGATTATGTTTTGGCTTTGTTTGCATTCTAGAATTATAATTGTTTTTAAAAGATTATTTTAAATGACGAAACAAAAGTAAGCACAAATAGGAATAATAAGATGATGTCTAGTCTCCATAACAGTCTGACAGAGTATTTATTTTTCTTTTCTAACAGTATGGTTATGTTTTAGAAATTGGATAGGACTTACGTATGGGATAGAATAAAAATAAAGCAAAGTTAAAATTTGTTGACTACGTTAATACAAGCAACAGACTATTCTTTGATGAACATATTATTTCCGATAAGTAGAGTAAATAATTTACACGTAGGTAATAAGTGATAAACTCCACCAATGCTTTGTGCCACGTCACCACATCACAGTTACGGGGGAAATTTGTGCCCAGCAGTGCTATAAGACAAATGTTGCAACCAAGGCACCAGAAGACAAAATCCGACTTAAATGTAATTATACGAAAGAAAATCCACAGAGGATTTTGTCATCATTGTGTGAGACAATCCTTATTGGTGCGTGGTAAAGTAGGTACGCTTATTAGGATTTTTGTACTTTTCATGCATGGAATTTGGAGTTTCGTGCAATTGCAAACAAGTACCCAATTAGTGAATTTCAATAATTGTTATGGATAGAAAAATAAGTGATTAAAAGGAAAATGTTTTACTGTTTTAAAAAATTACATTTTACTAGTTTTTAAAAAGGAAAAAATATCGTTTGATGACCAGAACGAAGTATTGTAGTGTCCATGAACGACAATCTTTTGCTACTTAAAAAAATTGTTTTGTACTGTTAATAATTAATCGTTATAATATCGACTTATTATAGGTAAGTATTGTAATGTCGAATAACGATAATGTTATGCTGATTAATGATATTACTTAATGTGCTGATACTAAACAATATTCCGATTTAATCTGATGACGATATTGTGATCTCTGATAGATATATGAGAAATTTGCAGGTGAAACAACGAAAAGCGTAACTTTTTTATGATTCGTCAGCTACTTCAAATCTGAACGCCCTTCACGAACCTACCCCATATCTCGAAACAAAAATCGGTTACCCCAAATATTGCTTACCTTACGAAAATATTCTTTAGAAAATGAAGCTCACGGTTAAAATTATTTGTCGTTATAAAACAATCCTGTATTTGAGCAAAAACAAAACTTTGTTCCTTATTGAGAACAATGTCTTGCAAACAGACACATCGCGAATAATTCAGAAACACTCGACGATCTCATTACTGGGGATAATTAAGAAGTATGGCTAGCGTCATCCGTTGTTGCTTTGTTTCGCAGTTGCTCAGATTTTTGTTCTTTGTTGTAACTGCGCTAAAAAAATAGTCACAATTTTATGAGTTCTGTAATAATATTAAATGATTACTTCAAAAACATAAACAACAATGGTATATACTAGTAGATCACTTATTTAGTTAATACAAATATCTTTTACTGTACACCAGAAATGACAAAGACAGAATTATATACTAAAAGAGACAGATATACGTACAAAAGACCATGTTATCGCTAGGTAACCTTTGTAAAATTTGTGTTTGTAACTTCCAACTATGGGACTTTAAAATTCCATTAATTAATTACTGGTCTCTTGGTATACTGGTTAATTCCAAGAATTATTATACTACACATAATAATGAAACTAATTGTAATTAATTTATCTCTCATCGATATTTGAATATCTTGTTTGAGTTAATGAGGGTGAATGATACATGGGTACCTACATTTTACGTAAAAAGTAACTAGTTGTACTGAACGTTATCATTTCAACATTTTGAACGCCTTTACAAAATATTCAGTAACCTTACCAAGGTCTCGAGTTATATATTTATTCAAGATTTATATCCCTTCGTAACGGTAATGAATTTGCGGGCTGCTTAAATATCATTATTATCATTTTATGAACAGGGTTAATTTAGTTAGAGGAATATGGCCCTATGCCGTTATATACTTACATATTTGTTGTATAATTGAGATAGGGGGAAAACGCTGCCAAAAAAATCTCAGCGTTTATTTAAATGTAATTTACATTTACTACTACATAGAATGTGTTATATTATGTGAGTACCATAGTATATTTAGACAAATCAATGAAATAAATCATTGCGTAAGTTCAAAAACATTATCTACCTCAGAAATTACGTTACACGCAATCTAAAAATTAAGGTGAAAACAATTTAAGAAGCACGGCATTTTAAATTTAATTTCAAACCGCAGTATTTACAACATTTTATAAAGTAAAACTTCGTACTTGAAGCTAATAACAGGACCTTTCTTTTTATAAGCACACATGCTTTTCAGAACGGGAAGTTTCATGTTTTCGGGTGTCAATATAATAATAATACCTTGGGACCAATTTACACATGGCCGTCTGATCCCGAATTGGAAAGACCCTGCGTTATGGTATATATATATATACCATAACGCAGGGTACCATATATATATATAAAATAATTGTTGCAATAATCATGAATATTTGTCATGCGTCTGAGTTACT
>DWGJ01001092.1:0-22283 GCA_018246895.1 Aspitha aspitha aspitha
GCATGGTAGTGTGTGTAATGTTTTATTTATTGATTTAATGTACTTTATAAGCATTATTATTGAAAAATATTAGCGTTTTGCACTTCTCCTATACATAAACTATAAGTGTGCCAAATTTCATACTCCTCCGTGCGCGCAATTTTCGTCCATAGTTTTCGCTTCACGTATTAATATATAGATAATTCTTCATAAAAGATAGCAAAAATTAAATGAATTGCAGTTTATTTAACATATAGATAGTAGTAAATGAGCAGGCATCGATTGGTAACAACACTGCAGGAAAAAGACTGCAACTAACATTTTTTCAGTTAGTAATTAAATAATAATAAATATTATTTTTGTTTAAGTGTAGTGAGTATTCATACTATTAGAAGTTGATTACAAATGCGTTGCTACTCTTAAGGTCTAAGATTGCCGCATTCAACACAGAGCTATAGCACTTTAGAGATCGAAAAACAAATTGCTACAATAAAAATGGCCTCATGGTAGAAATAGGTATAGTGGTAGTATTTTCCCGAGCGAGGTGTATGCATGTTCTCCCATCTTCCAGTAAAATTTTAGTTGTAATTTTATTTTGCTACGAAATATTAATCAAGTTTTACATAATAACACCCAATAATTACTACACTTCTATGTAATATAGTTATAAGTTTCTATCTAATTTTAAATTATGATGAAACAACTGGATGTACATTTGTAAATTCAGTTAACCTAAATAGTTTAATGGAGATAACAGAAATAACGTGTTTTACATAAAAATAATTTGAGTTTATTTTTAATATCCAAAAGGGATCTTTATTTAATAGATGTCACTAATGCTCGAAGTCTTATTATATAGCTCTTTAAGGCAACAATATGCTGATAACAAAAAAATAGAGTCGATAACATGATATTCTAAATAAACTTTACCTTTCAAAGTTTATTATTAAGGACAAGTTACTAAATAAAAATGTAACGAGATGAAATAAAAAAATTATGAAACTTGCCATGAAATGGTCTTTGTTATCTGGAAAAGGCGGATTATGATCTACCTGATCAGGTAAAAGACCAGGTCGAAAAGGAAAGGATCGAGCAGGAGGTACGTTGCTATGGTTCTCATCTTCGTCCTCTATAAATGGTGTTGTATATCTGTTCTGATGTTATTTCATGCGAAACAGATGTTCATTTGAACAGTCCTCTCCAATATTTAAGTAGGTTTTGCAGTAAATCATATGCCATGACGGGAAACGGCATGGTGCTTTCCACACCATCACGTCCACTCCCCGCCTCCCCTCTACGATTTTTGTGCGTAGTGCTATTACATAAATAACTTATTACTTCATACATGTTAATAAATAATTTTCTGTTATCGCATAGTAAGTATCGATTTAAAAAAAATTTGTTGTATATTGTGTTACATTAATTCAATATATAAAAATGTGTTTATTATTACTGCAACTTTACATTAATGTTATCGTTTATGTCTATTTGGTTATTGTTTTTTTTTAAATTATATATTCTTAACTATGAGAGGAGACACATGTCCAGCTTCCAGCAGTAAAGCAATAAAATGGCGGGGAAAAAAATTTGCATAGATGCTTCACATTTGTCGAGTGTTTCACGACATTCCATGATTTTTTAGGTTTAATGGATGTTATTGCTTCACATTTATGGTATGTAGCGTATATATAATACATTATTACTGACTGTTATGTTATAATACATACCTTATGTGGTATTTTAGGTACGGAATATTTTTTATGATTCAATAGACGCAACAATCAGTTTGTTTATTTCAAATTTATCTTTTTTTAAACTGATTTTATTTGCAATTATATTAGACTGTTGTATTTGAACATGTATTTAATAAACTTTCGATTGAATGCATTTAAATATAGTCTCTTTTCGCGTCCAAATTAAAATGTTTACAGTATTGTTTAATTTGTATCGATATCGATAGCTCTATATTGTGGGCAACACTATATTGACAACGTTCAATGCGCAGCGCAGCGGAGCGCATATTGCGTCGCCATCCGAGCTCGTACTCGTATCTGCCATAATTGTAATCAAAATGGCCGTCGTGTATTGATTATTTTTTAAGAAGAACGCCATTTTAATGCTCTTCTAGAGTTTAAAGATATTGTTCGATTTTTTTTGTATACGAATACTATAATTTAATGGCATGGTCCATGCCAACATCGGGTCAATGGAACCCAAATATCACCGTAACTCACGAGGCGAATATGGCGAGTTATTCTGCAGAGCAATGGGCGGCATTACAGCAGCAAAATTGGCAGCAGTGGGCTCAGTGGCAACAGCAATATGCTACTTGGCAATCACAGTACGGTAACAAGGTTTGTCATCAATATTTTTGTCGTTGAAATCGTCGTTTAGTTAAAACTATTTGGTCTACTAATTCGTAGCCACCTGTGATCTTACCATTCAATTTCTTTCCAGTACGTAGAACAAATGCAAGCATTGCAGACTATTAACTCGATGCCACCATTACCTCCTGTGAATACTGCACCACCACCTGCGCCCCCGCCACCAGATAAACCACCGCCGCCGCCGCATGAAAATAACCAACCACTGTATGGAAATACTCAAAATAAAGCTGTACCAATTTCGACTACCGGGATAAATAATGCTACGTCCAATAACATCACAGACTCTGCAGCAGGTAACAATCATAATAGGCCTTATTCAACAGATGCTCACCTAGAGAGTATGGAGACTTCGGGGAACACTGAAGCTCTGAGAACACTGGCTGAGGAAGAGAAAGCGTTTGATATACAGTTCTTGAAATGGGAAGAAGAAATTGAAAAGTGGAAAAAAGCAAATGTTAACCACCCTGATAAAAAGGCATATGAAGAGTATGAGCAGAGATTTGAGTCATGCCGAGCGCGTTTATTGGAAAGACGACAGCAAATGAAGCTAAAGAGGGCTAAATTATTGGGTACAGTATCGCAGGGATCTAATAGTGCTGTGAGACCGAATCTAAGTGTACCTCCCCCAGTACACACTCCAGTTTCTACTGGCTTTACCCCAAATAAGGACCCAGGCTTTGTTCATCCTCCACCTCAAAGTTTTAATAACAGCATTGCTCAGACTCCACAGTTTAACAATGCATCTCAACAGGATTATGGTAGAGAAAGTAATAAAAATGTTGATTCTCATACTAGATATGAATCATATGCAAATACCCATCCAGGAAGTAATACTTTTTCTAACAATCCTATACCAACTGCTTCATTTCTACCAAGAAGTGAACCATCAAAAGGCATCCCGGGATTAGATTTAGTACCAGCAGTGGACAAGTTGCCAAACAAAATACAGGAAGTGATAGATATTACTGATCCCATGGAGCAACAACTGAGATCTGCTCCACAAGCGCCAGATTATTCAAAGATATCTAAAGGTATTAATAATATCTTGGGTGATGAAAAGATAATGAATATACTCTCCATGGTTCGAGGACAAAGTCATCAAACGAATAATATGCATAACTCATATGTGTCTGATGGAGATAATAAAACTCATAATAATTATTGGGAGAGAAATGAGACCTATAATGACAATTACAGAATGCCTCAAAATGTACCTTATGAGAGGCAGCAGAGTGACTATTCATTACTTCAAGATGGTAATCAACCTGCAAAATATACAGTACCACCTCAACAAAAACAGTATGAAAACCGACAAAATACAGTACCACAAGAACAATATTATGATAAAAATCAACACTTTAACAGTCACACTGCACCACCAAGAATGCAACATCCTGTGCCACAAGTAATGCAACAAAATGTAAGGCCCAATATGCCTATGCGGTCTTTGTTAGATCCGATACCACAACATAATGACTTCACAAGTGGTACCTTTGACAGAAGAGGCATGCAAAATGAGTTGCATCAGAATGTAAAACAGAATGTACCTATCAGACAACCTCCACCAGTAAGGCCTGCATGGATTGACGACCCTTTATTTACACCATCAATTATTGTGGAATATGAGCACAAACCATTGAGATTGAAAGGTAAACATTAGGTATTCCTCTTAAATCCACATCCTGTTTTGCTTGAAAAATTTTAAGCAATATGACCTATTTGTAAATGTTACAATTTTGAATGTTGATTTAAAATTATTTTGTTTTGTATATTATAGTGTGTGTATAATTTTTAAATGTCTTTTTTATAGCTCGTGATTTCATTGAACCTGTACATACATTTGATTATAATCACCAATCAAAGGATAGTGATGTCAAGAAGAAAGACTTTGAGAAAGAAGGTGAAGAGCTATTTGTGAAACATTCTAGAATATCTGAGAAAGAAGATCGCTTCTCTGACAGACACAAAGACTTATATTACAGGGATCATGAGAGAACATTGAATAGAGGTCATGCAAGAGATTTTCGTGATGATCATTATTTAAGAAGTTCCAGGGAAGAACACGAGGAACGGCGAAGGTATGATGACGACATTAACAATAGAAGGTATGAAGATAGGAGGCAAGATGAGCGTGAAAAGTATAGGAGACGTGAAGATATGTATAGAGAGAGAGATCGAGACAGAGAAGATATGTTTAGGGATAGAGAAAGGGACCTAGAACGAAATAGAGATAGAGATTCAGAAAGGTTTCGTGAAAGTGAAAGAGATCGTGATATGTATAAAGATAGATACAGGGATTATAGAAGATCAAAAAGTAGAGATGAAGACAACCGTAAAAGAGCTCACAGTAAAGATAATGATATAAACAATTCAAGTGCAAAGAAACCTAAAGATACAGGTCCAGAAATAATTCGATCAAGCGAAAAGTCCAGACACACCGTTATGGTGGATGATATATTAGAGTTACCAGGACGACAAATGAGACCAGAGAAGATTGTTATAATTCTTCGAGGTTTGTTATATTTATTTCATTTTACTTTAATATGTAACCATATTTCCTATCAGGTACATTACCATCTACTTCCATTTGTAACCTATTGTTTTCCATATAGACCTTATGCCGCACCATTATCATAACTACACATCTATAAATTTACTCAACTACGAGGCCACTCATACTGTACTACATTTCTATAATATGAGACATGTAAATGACTTTTATTATTTTCAATTTGTTGTAGGACCACCGGGAAGCGGGAAATCATACCTAGCTAAGTTAATAAGAGACAGGGAAGCGGAAAATGGAGGCACAGTACGAGTGATGTCCATTGATGATTATTTCATGCAGGAAGGTGAAATTGAAGAGAAAGACCCCACTACTGGCAAAGTTGTATGTACACTAGATTCCTCTATAGTAATGAAGTTAAAGTCTCTGGTGGAAAATGATGGATGATTGTTAAACTCTCAGTATCAGCCCTTTTATGTTATTTGTCACAAAAAAAACGTTACTTGTCTCACATGGTATTTGGTACTAATGATTTTTTTTTTAAGTTGACGATTAATACTTATTAATGTTTATGTACTAGATAATTTCTCATTTGCTTTTATTTATCTAGTGAAGCACACTATAAATAGACTAGTTATTAATGTTATCTGAATTAATACTAATTGGATTTGAACAAAATCCTTAACTTTACTCTCTTACAATTATACAACTTTACGATTGTACAGAAAAAAAAATGGAATATTTTGAAAGTAAGTCGAGCTCCCATTTTACTAGTGTCTTTAACTATTATTCCAGATAAAGAAACCGTCTCTCAAGTACGAATATGACGAGAGCCAAGAAGAAAATTATCTGTTCTCATTAAAGAGAGCCTTCAAAAGGAGTCTAACAGATGGCTTTTTTACGTTTTTGATTTATGACGCAGTAAACGATCAGTTGCGAAACTATGCCGACATATGGAACTACGCGCGGCAATGTGGCTTCCAAGTGCGTACCGTTGATGTATACTACACGCTATTAAACGGCAGTTTGAATCCAAGGGCGTTTGAATTTGACATGAAATTTGGCGTAACACAACTGTCCACACAGATTCAAAGCTCTATTTCAAACCGCCGTTTAACACCGTGTATTAGATGTTTCACTAAGACCAATGCCTCACTGCAGTTTCTATTTGTGTTGAATGTCCTAGTTCTCGATATCCTTTTGCAGGTGTACATATGCACGATGGATTTGGATCCACAAGCGTGCTTCAAAAGGAACATTCACAACCGAAAACTTGAGGAAATCGAAGCTATATGCGCAAGATTTTTCCCGACCCCCGACCATCATATACAGTTGGATCCCACGACATTGCTGCAGAGCGCCTCCATCCCCGAGGTACAGATGGAGGACGCGCAGGACGCCGCCGACGACGTGGCCCTGGAGGACGCACAGGACACTGAGGTGAGGCCTCCCGCGTCCGCTCCCACCACATCCCTACTATTGGAGGTCCGATTGATAAAAAATATTATTGCATACAATGTGTATCGCCCTTTATGTTATGCACCATCGTTTAGTACCCGGTATTTAATGGAAAAACTACTGAGTGAAATTCTCATTTTATTGTCTCAGTTAATTTTTTGCTTCTATATAATGTTATTCATATTTCATTTGTCTTATACAACATTGAACTCGAACCGATACTTTTTATGACTTCAATTTTGTTTTCATCTTTCCGTTCCATGTATATATGGTGTCAGGGTAGGGTTAATCAATTGTATTTCAGCTCGTAACTAAAATTGCAAAGTGCTGTTCCGATGCAGGTCAACAATAGTTTTACGTCGAAATGGGAGAAAGTGGACGACGCCGCGCAACTAGGTAGGTTATCGACTATAATGGCTCTTGTTATCTGAAGGTTAATTATGTAAAAATGTCAATTGTTCCCGAAGCATACTTGACCGTCAGACTTTAGCTCTATTGCCTTGTACACATTTGTAGATTATTGAAAATATAATTTTCAATGTGTTACGTTGCGAGGAATTTTCTCACTACTATCTAATTTAAAACGTTACAAAATATTGCCGAATCTGCGTATTTCAAGTTTCGAACGCGTTGTTCCAGCCCGCCTCGACGGCACCAGCAAGCCGCTCCGACCGTCCCAACTTTCAATGGAGGACTACCTACAGTTAGACGACTGGAAGCCCAACGCATCGAAACCTGGGAAAAAAACAGTAAGTATAATTATATTTTTATTAGCAATCGTACGGTTTTGCTCGGGTTTAATTTTATTACGTTATATTTCTTAAAATTCATTCAATTGTTCCTTTTATAGCTGTAGGACAATTAAACTTTTATGCAACGCCGCGATAAATGTTATCCGTTTATGTATAAAACGTTCGCCAAAAATAAAAAAAGAATACAATTACGTGTATTAATATGTCGACATTTACGTCATCATTATTATTATTGGGATAATGTTTTTTCTTTTGAATCCATACGAAATTTTATTTCCGATTACATTTTAACAGGAGTTTCTTGATTTGGAGATACTTGAGACTATTAACAATACAATTTTTATCGTTCACTTGAATGTACGCGACGCGGGAAAACGATTTGTAGTTGGTTGCAACGAATTAAGATAATAATGTTCGGTACGCTACTCACATTTGAGGTTTTGGAGTCGATAGTCGGCTGTTAAATATGTTTCATTATTGCAAGCAGATATTTTTTGCTTTGCTACTATGAAAGGTAAGATAACGGTGACTGATACAGTCTCGCAACCTTGTCGTCTAATCACAAGCCGCACGTTTCGAACGCGACCACAACGTCCTCACTCGATTTTATGTTCTAACGACTCTGGTATCGATTGTATCCGAGAATATTGAATGTCAGCGGAGACGTTCTATCTTAAAATATTAATCGTCCGCATTTCTTACAAAACTTATTATTTGCGAACTTTTTTTAAAGTGTATTGAGAGTTTTTAATAGAAGGTGAGTTAGTATGTTGATACGCAACGCTTTGTATGAAGTGGGCTTTCATCATCTTGTAATTAACAACAGGTACGCTGGGCGGACATCGAAGAGAGAAGACAACAAGAGAAGATGCGCGCCATTGGCTTTGTTGTAGGCCAGACCGACTGGAACCGAATGACTGACCCCACTATGGGCTCGAGTGCTCTCACGCAAACTAAATACATCGAGCGGGTTAAACGTCCCTAGTACATTTCGCATCACTAGTGACACTTTCGTTCGTTTGCAGTATTTTAAAACTGAGACGTCAAAATGAATGCTTATTGGAAACCGTCAGCTTGAGATCTCACAGTTTCCTTACCTTACACATTAAGTATTAACATTGTTTATAGATAATTTGCACACATTAACAATAACAATAGCGATTTGTCTACATTATAAACACTTTGTACCGGAGTTCTATACACTATACGATGACAAGTGTAGATGAATGTTGCTTGATCTTTGTAAAATCGCCATTTTATATAGACTTACATGTTATGCTGCATGGTCATTCGTCATGGCATTAGAAAATATAAAAACCAGTAGTGTCTGGGCCCTTGGTCGTAACTGTTTCAGAGATATATATTTTAATTATGCATTTTGAAGTGCAAGTGTTTTTTTACTTTTAAGTAAATGTACATGTATTTTTTAAATCGTTTACAGATTCATACATAACACATACAATATATTAGCGAGGGTTTCAGTACGATTATCACTTTTCCTTTATATTTAAAATATAATAGTACATCATTAAATTTATAATATAAAGTAGTATGGATTCATCGAGCTTATTTAATGTTGAATTTATTAGATTGTTCATCTCAGGAAGATCATGCGCTGACTTTGTTTTCTTATTGTCTAAATAGACACAACAAAAGGCAAGATTTCAGTTAAATAGATACAAAAATACAAAGAAGTTATAAAAAATACACTGCAATAGGACGAACATGGCAACACGGTAGACGCGCGAACGGTATTTCTTATTTTACCTTTAAAATAGATTTTTTATGACCTGATGACTTGTTGGCTAAACTTTTCTCGTTATCTCTTTTCCTATTACTTTTTCAACAGTATACCCTAAATTTAATTAAGAAAATTAGTTGAGTTAAGTGAAAAATGTTGCTGGTGATATTTTAAAACACATAACCCTCCTTACTGTCGGGTAATTATGGTTATTTTTTCATAGCAACAGTTGTAGCGGCAGTATGTGTTACCCGAATACAATCGAAGCTCCTTATTGGCGGGGAATGCGTTACTTACAGTAGCTCGCCAAATAAACGTTGTCCTGTCCATTTTTAAACAAATTTGTCTATTCGTTTCGTGAATTTCTTAAAAGCTGTTTGAAGAGAGAGGCAACTGCCTTGAGATGCAATCTTATTTTATCATCCTTAGCATTGAATTTTCAGTTGTGAGTAGAATATTTTTCAGATACAAAAGTTTTTAGACGAAAATAATTTTTCGTTGCGATTTAACGTGGACTCATTTTTTTAAATCATATATAAGGAGCTTTGATTATATGCGTCAACGGTATAACCTATACTGTTGAGTTGGTAAGGGCCACTGTAGTGAAGCCAATAATGGGTACATTTTCGTACATTTTCTAGCGTCTGTTTTCAATTTCGTTACTCGACAAGCCGATTGTATGGGTCACGTCAATACTCAACTATTGTTGGATAATGTACAGTTGTGCTATCGTGGCAAATTCAATTTCTTATTGTTATTGTTTATATCAACGTACATTTTGTACCTACTGTATTCTAGAGTCACCGAATCTTTCTTTAAATTATAGCCTTTCGCAATTCGTCTTGAAAAAGAAAGTAAAATAAATTAGTACTGGAATATTCAATTTCAGTAAATGATTCAGTTTTGTGTGACTTTACATCGGACTACATACTATGTTATTAATACTAGGGAGGGAGTTCCATTGCTGAAATAGTAGTACATACGCAATATATGCATATATATTGCTAAAATTTAGGTTGTGTAACGAAAGTTTAATCTTATTAACAGTGTTATAGCAGGTTTGCCTACCTGCCTTTTTTCTTAAGATGTCGCTTAATAGTAATTTTAGCATAAGATTTGTAATTATTTCATTTTACTGTTAAATAATAGAAATAAAATTCTGTTCTGTATGTCATGATGTTTATTTTCGCCATTTTATTGTTTTATACATTGTCACTCCATGTTAAATTATAAAACAATTTTATTTAATAACTTTAATTTCAAATAAGTTTTCCAATTCGGATAAGAGCTAACTTTTTTAGTGTAATTTGTTATAAGTTTGATGCGGTGTGTGTTCTGCTGTTTCAATTTTCATAAGAAACATTTCTCCGCTCTCGTCCGGAAAGGGCGTATTGTCATCGTTCTTGTTTTTACTTGTCACTGTTACAATTGGTTTTATTGTAACGTCGGCTATGGGGGTTTGTTCGTTTGCTAAACCGGTTTTGTCCGACTTGTCTTTATTTGATATTTTCGCTATAGTTTGTTCTCCTTCTCGCCCAGCGCTCACTACCATCACCTGTGGAGTGCTCATTGCCGTCATATGCTCCTTTAAACACTGTTGCAGAATGTGAAGGAAGAATAGAAACGCTAACAACGTAAGTGCAGACATTGCGGCGTTACTTTTATGACCACCGCTGCTGTAATGGCTGGAACATTAACAAAAGTTCCGTTAATTGATACTTTTAGTTTCTTCTCATACTAGATAGGCATTAATTTTATTTATTTCGGATGACTAACAAACACTTGCTGCATGCTAATTTAAATTGGATACTCGTTAATAATAATTGCTTATCATTTAACATTTTAATTTCATTATTGTTATTTAAGTGGTGTAAATCGCATGCCATCAGTTCTAGGAATTTGGGGCTCAAATTCCTGATACGTTCTGATTAAATGTCATTTACTATAATGTATTAAAAAGATGGAGGGAGAGGGAGAGTTCGAAATAATTTTTTACTCATTTGTAATGAGATTTTTCGATATCAATGAAATGTGAACCTGAGAGTTAGCATAATAAAAAAAATGTGGTAGTGACTTACTGTTTCGATGACGCTACATCTCCATGAGATGGTGAGGATGGTTCGTATGTATAATAGAGATGTTGATCGTGACCCGGTGCTGGATATTCTGCGTACCTATAAAAAAAATTATACTTTTTCTCCACTTTCGCTACAAAATCACAGATCCATGAATGAATTGTTACGACCAAATTAACACTAATTACAGCGCTTAACACGCGTGATTGTAATCTTTACCTGCATTTACTGTTTGAAATGTAGACAATACCTACTGCAAATTGGTGCTTTTAGCAAATTTAAAACATTTTTTAAGACTGACCTTTCAGTTAGTTGTTTCGAAGCTATTCCCATTTGGGATAACCAATTTTCCTCCGTCATTCTTAACCGTGAGCTACGTCGTGTTATAGTCAAGGTTTAAATAAAAGTGGCAGACGACGTTGTCATCATGCCGTACTTCATAGTTACCACGCTCTATATCATTTTGCTCTATCTTATGAGCTGCGATATAATTTAGTATAATCTTAACGGTAACATCACAGGTGTAATTTTTTATTTTTTAACTACATTTATACTTTTCTGAAAAAAAGCCTACTTAGTAGAGCGCAAAAAACTACGAGTTTAATTAATATTCTTTATTTTACAATCACAAGCACACAAGGACGTCCTCAATCATACAATCACAAAAATATACACATCGATACTAAACTACAAAGTGATATAAACGACAATTCATATCACGCAAGATTAAGTTAACATCAGTCGTCATTATTTTAAAGGAATTGGCGGATTTACTCAAACAATGCTGTGCAAATATAGAGGTTACTAACAACAATTTCTATTGGTTGTGGTTATTTCTGAAATTCTGAAGTGAGTTATTTTAATGAGTCTACTTAAGTATTATTACTAAAATAAGTTAAATAAATAAATAATTTAAATAAATTAATCGAACACGAACGATGTGTTCTTAACCAGTGCGTTGGGATAGGATTTTGCACATCTTGCCAATGTTACGTGAAGGCATCAAAGTTCTGTCCTAAGGCACAATTTTTGAAGAAATATGAAATACATTCCATACACAGATAGTTTTGACTAATGTGCCTTTGGATTTTCGTTCCAAATTGATCAATTTTTCAATAATCTACTTTTTCATTTTTTGTTAGCTGGAATTTAAATATTTGACATATTTTTCATGTGGAGACCGGTTGATATGTTTTGGCAACGTTAAATATTTAAATTTCATATTGTCAGCTTAGACTTCGTTGCACTGAAGGTAGAGTTGACGGCAGTCTATTCCAGAACGTCCGCGGCGACCGGCCTCATAGAATTCGTCAAAGGTTCCACCGGATTGCCTTTCAAGGACAAAGCTTGTCGCGTACCTATAACAAAAATATGTTTATAGATGCGGATAGTGACCCAAATCAATCTGTTCATATATTAGTGATCAATCGCATCTTACGTTCCAAGTTGGCAGAAAATGCTCTTGGGTCCGATGTCGGACGAGCACTCGTTGTTAGCGTCGCACACATATTTCTGAAGACATTTGTCATCATTGGTTGCGAACGACCTCACGTATGTCTTGAGCATAGCAATGCCGGCAATGGCGGCATCACTAACTGAGTCCTTGCGACCCATGGATCGCGCGGCTAGCGATCGATGGGAGAATGAGGTCTTGAGGGCATCTAAGAGATTCACGACGATATTGATGAACTGTGGAATTTAAAATTCATTTAAAAATTAATGACGGACGGGGCTCATAGCACCATTTAATATTGTTATGAATTATAATAAAACATGAAAAAAATGGTGATAAAATATTGTGTTTTTAATTGCTAATTATAGCGTTACCTGCTTGATAATTTGCATAAACTGTATAAATTCTAATTAAATATGTATAAGGGGAAGGAAGGGTAGGCCGCGTACCTCTCCAGCCTGCTTTGCCATGGAGGCGACTTGATCGGGGTCTTTTGCACCGAGCACCGTCGACAACACCGCAGCCAATATACCCTGAAGCAAGCGAGAAGCGAAACCGTCTCCATAACCAAACTTTACTATTTACATCAAGAGAAGGACTACCGTAAGGAAATATTTAAAGGACAATGGACAATACAGGTGAGAAATATAAAGATAATAGAAGGTATTTCCCTGAGGTAACCCTCGGATGTGATTGGTAGGTCCGCGTTATTTAAAGGTTTCTAAATCAACTATTTGGATTACCTTTCTACTAAGCACGTAAAGGTGGGGTTACGCTCAAAAGTGCTTTTTACAATATTGACGTGTATGATAAAATACTGTATATGAGAATATCTACAAAATCAGTGTTAGTGGATCAGTATGGAGATTATTAAATTATAGGGAGAGGTATTAAATTATATCTCTTTCATTTACAAGTTGTTGATCTATTGCTTGGTGTGTTTCGCTTCTTAAGACAACATGCGTATACTTCGATGTGAGAGCATTCGGTACCTGCATCGGCGACGAGCCGTTGTCAACTTTGTCGATGCCGTCACTGGACGCCCCTCCACCCAGGATTGCTGTTAAAATCTTGAGGCCCATGGAAAGAAGGTTGGCCCACGGCGACGGTGAGACTGTGTCTGTGTCGAGGTTGTCGCTCTTGTTGGGACCCGTGCCACCAGGATTAAATATCATTTGCATGATCATTCCTGAAAACAATTATGTCATTGTAATTTAAATTATAATGGGTGGTATTTTTTTAAGTTATACAATAATTTATATATACCTACTAGTGGTTTTTACTTAGATACTACACATAATTCGTTTTAATATTACGTTACAATAAATATGTATAAACTTCATAATAATGTAGACAAATGTTAGCGATTAGAAATATATGTTGAGAACATTAAAATATTGTAACTAAGTAACTTTGTCGTATCATCCACGAGCCATATGCCATGTATGTGCCATGATATCTCATAGAAGGGAAAGGTTAGTTGTATCTTTCTGAACCGGAATACAGCGTCAGTTGGCATTCAAATTATTCTTTTTCATATAATCAAACATCATCCGCAATCTATACGAATATTATAAAGTTGAAGAATTTCTTTGGTCTAACGCGCTAATCTCAGAAACTACTGGTTCGAATTGAAAAATTCTTTTTGTGTTGAATAGTTCATTTATTGAAGAAAGCTATAGGCTATATAACATCACGCTATAACTAATAGGAGTGGACTAGCAATGAAAAATGTTGGAAAAGCGGAAAAATATTGATTTCCACGCGGGTGAAGTTGCGGGCACAGCTAGTTTAACATATAGGCTACTGAATATTTTTTAAATACTCACCAAGCATGTTGGACCACGAGAACCCGCCATCAGAAATGGAATTGGTTTGTATATCGTCCAGGTCATCTAGCGCGACCTTCTTCAGAGCGTTTGATTTTTCAGCGAATTTGCGTTCTGAAATTTGCTCCGAGTGTGTTTGTGGCAACGAGTTGCTGTAGTATTGGGGGTTGTCTGTTCGTACATTGTTTGACGGCTTGAAGAAAATTTACATCGATATAAGTAAAATTAATCCGTGAATAAGCGACGTTTAATATCAAAATTCAATAATACCTTTGTTATAAGAGAGTGATGCTGTGGATATGCAAACGTCTGTATAATTGTCGTCGAACTGATTAGTGCGAGAAGTATCCAACCTGCTGATGTCCGCTCCATACTGTGGATAATAAATATTGTATTGTATGAACATTCACGTTTTGTTTTAATTTTATTATGATTTAATCGTTCCTTCACTGGATGTTAATTAGAAAGTGTTTGGAAGAGCGATCCGCGCGGATTGATTGTTTGGTGTAGAAAACGTTCATAGAAAGTGGCTTGCGTCTTCAACCTACGATGCATTTTAAGAGATCTTCGAATAGGTATATAATTAGAGGATGTCTATTACAATAATTGACTGAGTGGCGCCATTACTTTAACGACGGTTATTTTAAGGCGTTAATTATGTAACATTATTTACAAATACTTCTACAGAGAAAAGCTATGCATGCTTTCTAATACAAGCGCATGAGAGCGGGGATATGTTATTTTAGGACCGTCCAATTTCTGTGCGTTAATATTATATTTGTGCACACAACTATCCGGTATGGAAGTGTGTTAGCGGTTCGTCCGACAATCTCGAATGCAGGTGACCCGGTCTTTTCTAACCGTAGTTTGGATGTCATCTCACGCACATGCCTCAATAAGATGCTACCTACTTATAAATGGAAGTCACCAATCCCATTAATTATTATTTATTGTGTGACTTTCAATGACTAGAACCTAGGTTGCATATCGAAGTTCTTTTTTATGTTACATTGTACATTTGTAATGTTATACAATTACGTACATTTATCGTTTCAAAATACTTTGCGGATCGTACATGAACGGTAGCTGTAACAGAAATGATCTTCCATGACAGTGCCTCCGCCGAGATTCTTGTCGGAGAAATTTGTTGCGACTCTGATTGTACACTTATGTTTTATTTATGCTCGTTGTACTACTACAGTCATGCTATACGTATCATCTATAGTTGCCGCGTAAACACAACACATCCGTCGAAACATTTACCTACAACGATGCTCCGTGGATTTGTTAATTTTGAATTAACATCATTATCATTACACACATGTCATGCACGAAAATTAATATCGAAATAAATTAAGTATTGGTGCAGACAAAACGGGTAGGTACCTACAATGTTAACTCCCGAAATGATATCAAAAACATCTACAATATTATGTCAAATGATTGTTGACCCTACATCGACATATGCGACCAATTTTGTTTTTCAGTTTTTTGGCATACATAATTTTGTATGTTTCAAAAGACGTTTGCGGGTCCCGCAGTGACATGCCATATAGACGGATATTAATATTTGCATCCAACGGCTTAGATTTAAACATATTTGGAATGACTTGTTCTTAGATTTCACAATTGAGAGTTGATACGTACATTTTTCTTTATCAAATGGCGTTAAATCCCTTTTAAGTTGTCGGTGAAATGGCATCGACCTCTTAACCCAGTGACCCGCGGCGCACGCAGTTGAACTTCGCTGTTGCATCGCGGGAAACTAACCTCACTTTTAATTCTCGCGGATCTAATCTAGATGTAAATACTCGAGCTCATTTAGAAACGATACGTGAGAGCCATTATTTATCTACATTGTGTCAAACAATGTTCGTTATGGAGTGTTATTAAAAAAAGTTGAAAATTATCAATGAAGTTTTGTTTTTTTTAATCGCATATTCCATTTTTTATTTCCTTTTCGTCAAATGGTTATAAAAATATGAAAGACTTGACAAAGCATTATGGTAACCATACATCAATGTCGCAATGGATAATAGTTATCAATAAATTATTTATTGGATCTACGAAGATATCCAGGACGGCAAGTATTGGATACGGTATCTTTCAAGAAAACAGTCGCAAGTTTCCGAAGCGAGTATAATTACATTGTCTAGTAAGGCAGAACGCTCGACGCGCAGTGCCGAAGGCCGCAAAGGCGCGGCATGGCGTCGGAGAAAGCAACATGGCGAGTGGCGAGTCGCGTGTGTGCCGCTCCGTGCAAGGTTAACGTTTTTCTAATTTCGGAGCGAGGGCCCATACCTGCTATTACGCGACAAACCAGCTTTATCGGAAATTCACCGTGGAAAAATAAGAGTCTCCGATCTCTCTTCTATTTTGTGATTTTCTTTTTTCACTCTGCGGCTTGCTTTCCGTCAGAACAACGCAAAAGATTTAGGTTATTCGTTAAAAACTCGATATATTTATATTTCATGTCACATAATCTTTACTTCTCTACTAATATTATAAATGCGATTGTAATTCATGAAATTTGGTACAGATATATATTCGACCTTGGGAAAGGACATAGGCTACTTTTTATCGTAAAAAGAGCTGAAGGGGCTAAAATAGGGGATGAAAGTTTGTATGGAAGTTCGTCATTATCCTAGGATTTCCGCGTGGTAGGAAATTACGCGGGAAAATCTTTGTGACACATTCATTACCACCCGGGCGGAGCCGCGGGCATAGCTAGTAAGTTATAAAGGTTATAAGTTATAAGTTATAGTAAGTTATAAAGGTTATAAGTTAGCTTGCAATGAATATATAATGTCTAGATTTTTATCGCGCAATGTTTGTTTTGTCTGTGACATCATTGATCATTGGTTGATTCAAGTAAAAATTTACATATTTATTTATATATTCAGTTACACCACGCAAGGTGATTACTGTCATAATCAAATATAATAACGAATTTCATAAAACATGGTCGTGTCACCGCACTTATTATGGATGTAGGTACCCAAAAACACGATGTTAATAAATCAGTAAACAGAATTTACACATGAAAATAAATTACAAAGTTAACATTATTATATAATACAAATACATTAGAGTTATATAAGCAGAATGATAACTAATTTAAGTAACTAAAACTGATTCAATTTAAAATTCTGTATATAAAATCAAAAACGAACAAACTACCTAATTCAACGTTCAATAAAATGATCAATGTTTCAAAATTTAAATTAATTAAAATTCACATTCAAATTTAAAAATGCTATTACATACCATTTAAACTTTTGAGGGGAAATGGTCGGAATGATCAGAAGGTTTGCATCAAAAAGGATCATATAACCTACAAATGTGCAGGGCCCATATGGATACGATTTGGTGGTGCTTGCTATATGTGAGTTTTACGGGTGTTACTTTTGCGACTTATCAACAGACCTTACATCTATGCGACACACTTACAACATTATACGTAACCATTGTATTAAAGAGATAATGAAGTAAGTGTTATTATTTAATCCAAATGTCTTACGAAATAAGTATTCCCTGTTCGGATTCGAACTGAACCTGTTATTTTTCTTCCGCCCTTTGTTCCAGTATTGGACAAGGTTGTTATCTCCTAGTGAGCTTTAAAGCCTTTATAAATAATTAGTTTTTCGTTGATCCGTTACCTTTATAACTACCTCTATGGTGCTTAGAATAAACATCAGAAAGTAAGTATTCGTTAGAAACAATTATCATATAGGTAGATACCAACAGAACTACTGTATCATGACTTGATCAAGAAATTTTATAGATAATTATGTAATATAAAAGAAAAATGTCTTTTTTTATTATCTAATTTATAAATAAAACAGAATAAATTGATAAGTATTTCATATAATATAGTTTTAGCTCGTATTTCGCCCACTTACTGACCGGTCCAGTGCTATCCGCTTTCTAAAACGGTGCACGAGTCGAGTCTGCGTGTTTAATACGCGGATGTGACCACTGAATTACTATGCCATACTTGCCGTTTATTGTTACCGAATAACACTGACGATTCAACCTACAAGGCTACTTAACGTTACTAATAGGTACGACTGTGGATTCTTGATCGTGGAAATACAAATATTTGTTGACCGAAACATCATTTCCGTTCTTTACTTACCTTTTTTATTTATCTACTCGTATTCACCTAACAACGTACTTAACTCACTATCTGTTAATATCAATAGTGTTCCGTAAGCTTGCAAGAATGCACCGAACTACTATTGCTAATGTTCAATTACGTCTATGTTTAAACGTGATCTTTCTAATTGCTTTAACGTGGTTCGTTTTAAGGATGCAAAAGTTATTATACGAATGTATCGGGGGTGTGTTTTTTACTTCAACTTGCATTAACCATCGGATGGCCCACAAACGCTTTACGTGAGTGCAACCGTTAGCAAACTCCAATGTGGACCGAACGGTACACTTGATTCTAGATGAACATGTTCTAATCAGTTAAAGCTGCACATACTGCATCGGAGCGCCAATAACTACATATCATTTTGAATCATAACTAACAGTATTTGCTCTTTCATGCGCGTTGCTGTTTATTAACCAGTAGTTTGATTACTTTTAATAAGGTTACCTATATTACTTATTTTGAAAACACGCAGAAAACGTTTTTTTTTATAAAACTTAGTTATTTATAATTCCGCGCCTATAAAAACTGAATCTTTAAATTGAAGAATTTTATAAGCGAAGCAGATTTTTTTTCTACTCGTTTAATAAATGATCTGTAGGGCATTAAACGCTTTAAAGGAAATAACAGGCTTTTTTAAAAAGCGCAAAACGGAACAACAAATGTATAGTTGTAATTTTCACGTTAAAAACATTTCGGTTACCCAACAGCGGTCGGTGAATGACTACGAGTAGATACCTCTCGTATCGTCACAACTTTCACTTTAAGTTTTTTTTGGAGATGAAAGGAGTGAGTTCGAATGGGTCTCGAAATGCGACGAGGAAATTAATCATAACATTAATGTTGCGTCGAAAGTGCGTTAATGCTCCACGGGAAAGTATTTTTGTAAAGATAACATTCAAGATTGAGTTAAGTAATTTAAGTGTGATTAATATAATTAATATAAATTGATACCTACATTTAATCTTGGCAAATTACATAATATATTATTTTCCATATAGGGCGACCCATATGTAGTAAAATAAACTGACACCAATATTTTTTTAAAAGCATAGCCAAAATTATAATTTCCCGTAGTACTTAATAATAATTGTTGCATAATTTTCAATCATTGATACGTAATTTCTACAACCGTGGAGCATACGAGAAACTATGAGTCGCTTCGCACGCAAGTCGACTATTGACCATTCCGATCGTTACAGCTTTCCTTACCACTTTCGACGCTGGCGACGCCTCGAGACTTAATTAGCTGCTCGAAGACCCGTTGCCTCCGAACGCATCATAAGATCCACCCGTTTTGTTTACCATTATTGATTGCTGGACTACATTATTAATGTTAACTTAGATACTGTGGGCCACTTTAGTTTAAGTAATTATTAGTGAACTACCTTATTTTAGGTTTCTTATGGCATTTAAAGCGATTTAAGCAGATTCTAATGTTCAATGTCTATGTCTAAGTCTGTTAAAACAATTCGGTATTTATTGAAATAATTCTATGAACTGGCACCTAAGTATACAGCAGTTTTTAAAATACGAAACAATTTTTTCTTTTCCAAAATCCACACATAATTAAAATACCAATGTCGTTTGGCTACTGATCGTGTTGTCTCGCTCCATTTGCAGAATAGAGCAATTAACTAAGCAAACCGTTAACAAGTTTTAATCGTCCACGCCAGAGCAATGGTATCGTCTCGGGAATTTCTGTTAGTCTCAACAGGTAGATAAAAAATATGCGGAAGTGAAAAGTCAATAAGTCTCACGGGCCTTATTGGAAATTATTGTAAAGTTTACTCAAGCCTACATTTTAACAACAATAGGCGTAAAATCTACATTTGTTTTAACTTATGTTTATTATCTTTCACTTGTCATTGTATAGAAGAGCTCGGCTAATTCAGGGTTATATGTGATGTGCATTTTCACATTTTAGAAAGTGAAGGTTTTCATTTACATGTCTGAAGGCGGCACCAACAAAAGCATCAATGTTGACGGCTCGTTTTAATTTCTGTGAAATTTTCGTGACGGTTCCGCTGCATTATTACTGTTGTACTCGTATGAATGAAATGCGGCCGTCTCATAATTTGTTCTTCACATGTATGTAGTTAAAGTTCCTTGAATAATGATTAAGGAGGTTATACGACTTTAGATTCTCTTTTACGTTTACTAGGGTATTTTCAAATTTAAAACATACAGATTTTGTTCTTATGTAGGTACTTAGAATTTATATAAATCCATTATGAGAATTTGCAATTCGTTTGTGTAACTGGTGATTTATTGTTAATTGCAAAATTAACTTAAAAATTAATAAACGTCTTTCATGTGCAATGTTATGTGATTGCAGTTTTATTTTAAAATTTGATGTCATTTTTAATTACATTGTAATTTGGCGTTTAATAGAAGGTATACATGTTTATTTATTTAAAGTCTGATATAGCATTTTAAACATTGTCCGTCGTTATTTTGAATATACCTACGTTATACTAAAAGGTTTTAACTAACTTATCTGTAATGTCAACACTAGTACAATGTTATATTATCGTATTAGAATCACTTAGAGGCACCATCGACTTATGTTCACGTTACAAGACGTGAGTGTGCATTTGAGATCCCGCTCCGAAACTTTCACAGGGTTGCAACGATCTGAACACGATTTCACTCGCACCACCTTACAACATTTTGGGTGCATCCCAAAAATCATCGCTTACCTTTTATCTCGTTGAAAAGGATAATCACTGAATCACTGAACACTAATCGTTATCTTCCACGAGGTAGCCAGATAGTCACCGGTGAAAGTGCGTGCTGCTTGGGCGAGAGTTTAACTTGCAATGAGTTGTGTGCCTTGAACTTCACATATATATAGGATGACCTAGTTATGGCGGTAGCGGCTAACTGTGCTAGTCGGCTCGTCTGTCCGTGTGTCCAACCTGTTCCTTATCCCGTTGCACCGACCCTACGCACCCTTTGGACCTTGTCAAGGACATCTACATAATATATAACTTTGAGAATTGTAGTCTTGGGAAACCGTAGTCATCACATAAGTTATCCTAAAAGTTCAATTTTCTGTAACTCATTTCAGTTGGGGTGTAAGAAATAATTATGTAATCATATTAATATTTGTGTAAACATTTTGTTTGTTATTGTTACAGGTACATCCACGGTAGCGATCGTAGCGGTAAGATTAACCTTACATACCTACATGACCGCGTAGTTGGTATATTTTGGCGTGAAAATGAATCTTTAAAATACTGTCTATTTTATTACAACAAACTTTTACTTTTTCACGAGTAGATAGGTAAGTATTTTGTCTACACTGAGATATAAATGATACCAGCTATTTCAAGGACCAGGCTACTAGGTAAGTTGAACATATAGTTCATGTTGTTGGATTGTCACTTTGCACTCTTAAGGTCCGCAAAAGGTGTTAGGTTTTGGAGGCTCCGGCGCTTCACCGCTGTTGTTCAATTAGAAATCAAAACATAAGACTGCAACCTTTATCTTAAAGATAGCAACACTGTAATGACTGATCTTAAGAAGAACTTGTATGCAAGTCTATTTGAGTTTGGGAGATTTATAAGCTTCAAAGATCATGTAGATGCAATAAGTCTTAATCAATTGGGTTTAACTTAGCTATTTATACACATAAACGAGTACCTAAGTGTAATTTGCGGTACTAATATTGTCGGATAATATTTTTAGATGTCAGTGCATTTTTTTTCAATATTTTGTGATTTACAATTAAGTCTGCATCAAATTAATATTTCCAGAAGTTGACCTATGCACCTGTTAATGTAGAAAGGTCGGGAAAGCGGAACGACAGAAAACTAAACTGTAAGTAAACATTCTATTTGCTTATTATATATGTATATCTACATATATTATATCTGCTATGAGTATATATATATGAATGTAAATTGTACATAGTTACGACAACTTTGAAATATAATGCATAT
>DWGJ01001093.1:0-22280 GCA_018246895.1 Aspitha aspitha aspitha
TTCTGCACTTCTCCTACACATAAACTATAAGTGTGCCAAATTTCATACACCTCCGTGCGCGCAATTTTCGTAAAAAGAGGTCCAAAGTTTTCGCTTCACGTGTTAATATATAGATGCCCTGTGGATTTCGTTTGCTCGGTTCATTTGTAACTTACTTTCCAAATAGTAGACACTAATAAGCGGAGTTTTCGTCTGTACCTATTTCCTCGTTTCACAACGACGAGCGGTATGCTTTTCCCGTACTGAGCACTCCTCGCAAGCATCACAACAGATTTGTGGGAAAACGAACAAAAACCGCACTTGTACCCAGCTACCTGCCCTGATTAGTGAGTTGGTTTATTCGCATCCAATTATCGTATCTATGTTGTGTTCACTTTATCTCGTTATACGGTTATGTCGACCTGTAGACAAAGATTGTTTATTTATTTATTAATTTTACACTTTATTGTAACACCTAAAGCAAGGATGTACAAAGGGCGGACTTAATGCCTGGAGGCATTATCTACCAGTTGGAACAGCTTTGATAAAAAGGCTTATTTTTGGTAAATCTTTCTCGAAACTGCCTGTTCATGAGTGCAGTTGTTTTAAACAAACGAACTGGTCAGTTATATAATTATTGAAAAATAACACACAACAGATTTCTGCTTTGTAACAAAACAATGCAACAACAGAAAAATGGCATGCGGTTTGATTAGTCACGACCTCGTTTCATTTACATTTATCTATTTGCGATCTGATCGAGCAAGTGCTGTTCATTTGTATTCACGCCTATTAGAAGTAGTAGCGTATTAGATCACGACATCAATGATTACTTGAAACCAGATATTGAACTATAAAAACAGACCGAGCATTATGCAGTTTGATAAGTTTATTCACTTAATAAATTGTCTTATTCAAAACACAAATGAATAAAACAAAGTTTGCGAACTTTCCGTTTACCTAGTTTATATTCTCGGTCACGAGTGGCACTTAACTTTTACCACTTCATTCGAACAATTTTCTCACCTTCGAAGTTACTGTTACACGTCTGAATCAAAGGTGTCGAATGATCCTTGGGACTCCATAAAATCTAATGGGTTTTATAAAGGCCAGACGGCGCGACGACGTTGTGACTGCGCCGGTAACAGTAAAGCAAGCTTTTCTGTTCTCTGTTATTACCAAAATTTTTATGTTTATCTACGTTGAAGTAGCTTAGAAACTTTTATATTGAATTAGTTGTCCCGGCGAACTTCGTACCGCACAAAAATTTCAATCTGATATTATGATCTTCAACTACTGGACGAATTTAGATGAAGCTTTTTTGTCAATGGACACGGGAAAAATCGAAATTATATGGACTACTCAATTGTAAAATATGTACAAACAAATTAACGTAATTCAATGTAACGTAATGTTAATTTAACGTAATACTGTTTACTATAACAAGTGTACTTATCGTAATTGTTATTACCAATTTGATTTTATGATAAAACTTAAAACAATTAGGTACCTATCTTAGGTTGTGATTATATTGTTTAAGGAAAAACACCAAACGACAAATCCCAAAGCGGTTCTACGCAGTTTTAAGCCTATTCATGATCCTCAAACATTAGCTTAGCGGTCATAATCTTCAAGTATCTTCAACCTCAAATCTTTTCTTTAATCTTGAAGCCCGAATGTTTAGCTTTAAGCGTTTTCGAAAGCAACGTTATATATTAAGTATTTTAAACTTGTTGCGGTCAGTTTTACCCAGCTCATGTGTCATGATCAGTGCTTACCTTTTACATCTCTATAACCTTTTAACAGGTATTCGGTTGACTCTAAAGTATTGGAAGTAAAATGATCTCCGAGACTCAATAAAATCTAATAGGCACCATAAAAGCCAGACGCGGCGGTGACATTCTCTGTGTAATAGCGTTAGGGTAAAATAACTAGCCTCTATATTTACCTTGCGTTGGTAAAGGTGAAATAAAGCTGTCTAAAAACTAAAAAAAACTATGTTAATGAAATTTTTTTCTTTATGTAATTAAAGAAATAAGTAATTTTTTTTTAGGAAATGTTAAATTAATACGTAATTGATATAAACATATGAATTTTATCGGGTAACAAAAATGTACTCTACATTATGTATAAAAAAATGTTTGTAGTGATATTTGAGTAGTGTAAAACTCACGGTAAATATATTTCTCTTATTTACATAAGTCAGTGTTTGTTCATATATGTAGCTGTCATATAATTACGTATTTTTAATTGCTATCCTCAAGGAATCAAGTAATTAATTTGGTAAAATTATGGATCTCCTCTAAATTTTTACTACATATTTATAAAATACTGTTATTTATGAGATTTTAAATACCAGTGAATACCTTTACCATATAAAGTAGTACAGAAATGAATTGAAGGTGTTGTAAAGGGCTCGATCCACGAGAGCTCATACAGTTTAATAGGCTTCGTAACCGCCAGATGGGTGAGCGACTTTGTGACTGTTATAGGTTAGACTCTATATTGGCACTGCGCCTGAATAGGAAAAATAAAGCTCTACAATATGAGATCGTACGGAGTAAACTCGCATAGCTGCACAGAGTGATATAATAGAGATAGTCGAAACGGAACGTTATGGAAATATAATGATGTTTTGAATGGTATACGTAATAAGTAATACGATTCTATCGCTTCCAAATAGAGTACGTAATAAACATGAGGATTGTTGACGCAATAAAACATTTCCTTGGAACAATGTATTATTCCTTATTGAATAATACTATACATTAAAACTATAGACAAAGACAAAGATATTTATTTGCTCAAATTTGGGTACATTTAAAGATGTTACAGAATCGTTAGTTCAACCCATATTTTGCCTTTTAAGGCGTTCAAATTAAAGAAAATAATTTACAACTTAAATTAGTACATTTAGTTTTCAATATTAGTTATTCATTCATAATTGGTTAATTATTTATCACTTAATTTTTACACTAAAATTAAGTAATAAATAATAAGTCCGCTGCAGCGAACGTTGCATATCTAAATATTACAAATACAAACGCATGTAACTTCCAGATGTAATTTTGCTACGTTAGCAGCTTCGTGAAATAAACATATTTAAATAAAAAACTCAAATAGCAGTTACTAACATCGCATGAGTGCGTTAGCACTTCAAGTTGAGTTCTCAGTTGGAGTGACTCTTGTACCGCTAATTATGCCTAGTGCCTTCACTCACGATCCGTGCCATGGATATTTCTGAAGCAGTAAACGTTACGTTATAAATAATTATAAATATTCATTTCAACTGTAAGTATTCATGAATACTTAATATTGGTGCAATTGGTGCAATATGGTGCAATTGTGTATGCTTGTCGGAATTACTGTTTTCGATGTTTTGGAATGATAAACTTAAAGGTACGTAGAAAAAAGTACTTACTGTTGTTCGGCTACTGAAATTCCACCGTTTTATTACATAACAAGGAGAATAGCACACTAGACAATATCCAAATCTCACTAAATATTAAAGAAAGAATCGTGCCAAATAATATAACATACACACAGCATTATTGCCGAGCATTGTTGAATTTCTATCAATTTCTTGAATTTACACCTGTTTATGAAATTTAACGTACTTGTAGAAACATTCCCCACATATTTTTATCAAACCGCCGGTATGCGCGTGTCGTGACTTCCAGTTTTCAGTTGAAGCAGTCACTCATATCGCTAATTAGCGCCGTGGCTGCTTGCGTGCTCTTTTGTGTCCTAATTAGATTTAAGTCTGCGTTGATATGCAAGCACGAGTTTATGTAATATCATTTACTCAACTTCCGTCTATCTGGGTATGTATGTATATAGGCCAATCATTCTAAACTGCTGATTTGGGTAGGTATATAGAAAAATATGTTTTTATTCTTTTCAGTAATCATAATTGAAGCAATCTTTTTCTTTAAAACCCGAAACAAGTCATTCGGTGAAAATTGCAATAAATTTTGTAAGACGATGTTAATCGTTGGCAACTGTAAAAGTAGCTCCAATCCAACTAATATAATTTACTTTTAATATAAAGATCTCGAAATATTTTCAACCGCAAATCTCAAACCCCAACCATCCCCGAAGTATTCTCGGCAATTCTCCCCGCTATCTATACAGAGCAATCAACTTACCCGCATCTTACACCATAATGGTTGAAAAGCTGCCTTTTCTAAGCTACATTCGAGCGCCGCATTCGACTTTTTCAAAAACACCGCTAACGAGGCACTTTATGCTTGTAGCTTTAGTTGCGAAAGAAATAGGGGTACGGACGGACAAGACAAAGTGAATATTTAGATATCTCGTTTGAAGACGGATCGATGTTCCGTGGGTATCCCTAAACCCATTCAAATTCGGTAGACCCTTTGTTTTGGATTTGAATTTAGAAGATTCCGAGATACGCAGGTATATCTGTAAATAACTTTGTATGTATAAATTTTTGATGTGAAATATTCTATTGGCGTAACTCATTACTATGACATTAAACGTAATTTTAGCACCCCAATAAGTACATATAACTGGAGTTCTATAATCGAAAGATCAATAAAAAGCAGTTTTCACATGTTTTCTTTTCTCCGCGCCTCAAACTCGTTATTAAATATCGAGCTTCCGCAAAGCAAAGAGTCTCAGAGGCGCTTTTCTACAGCGAGCATTTCAACCATTTAGGAAGTAAGTTGATTGCTCTATACAATCCCGATGGAATTGAAGGAAATACTTAAAGGCGGTCGGCCTGGACCACATCGCTATCCAACCACTATTCGTTTTATGAACCCACTAGCGAAATAAAATGGTGCATAAAATAGGCACATGTAATTGCGGGGCAGCCTCTATTGGCCTACGTGTCAGTGAATAATAATAACTGGATCAACTCTACGTACTGCTTTCGAATTCCAAATTAGGCAATTGAATGTCTGTATTAATAAATAAATAAATAAATTTTAAATTGCGCTGTCTGATCCCAAATTAGGCAGTTTAATGCCCCTGTTATGGTAACCGGACTTTTTTTAGTACTTATATAGATATTTTTATTACGATCAGACACAGAACAAACAAATGTGCTCATCACACAAATGTTCATCCTGGGTGGGAATCGAACCCACGACCTCCGGTTTTGCAGTCAGGGTCACTAACCACTCGACCTCGAGGCCGGTCAAATATTATTAGTCAGTATTATAGTGAATGAAGGAATATATCTACAGCTGATAAACAAACCCATGCATAGTACGTATATAATAATTAAAATGCGTAAACTTTTGTTACATCCAGACACAGAACAAACAATTGTGCTAGCGGCACAAATGTTCGTCCCGGTTGGGAATCGAAGCGCCGACCTCCGATTCAGCGGTGTTTGGCTCTATTCTATCAAAATCACGCCAGAACGCGCCACGAGTTAAAGGGATAGGCGTGTCGTCTGATTGAGACGAACGGCGTCACATACCGAGCATAGCCACGCGGCTGCGATGTCTCGGTCGCCGATATAATATGTAACATCGTATGGCTATAAATTGTGAAGCGTCTAGCGCGTGTTAGACAGGTATACGGATTGACAAATCTATTGTTTAGCTAATAACAGTAATAATTTATTTATTTATTTGCTTGCCAACATACTGTACACTATTACATTACAAATAATCACGTAACACAAGTTCCTGCTAAGTGCCGGGACAACTACAGGCAACGACATCATGCTTAAACATCATAAATACATGTTAACAGAATTAAAGCATATTTAAAAATTACAATACAGGGTGGAAAATTGCTGTCGAAAAATAATCAATAGAATAAAAATTATATTGCACTACTAGTAACTTAGGTACAAAAAAAAATTAAACATTTGTATGCTAAAAGGCAAAAAAAAAACAAGCAAGCAAACAATTTTTCTTTTCATCAAAAATATACAGCAGATATAAAGAAGCGTACAAGTGAACATTGGTGCTTTCGACCGATCCGTAAATAGACGCGCCGAGCACGCGACCATTTTCCGACCTGAAAAAGCCATATGCGCGGACGTCGAGATTAATTACCGGACAAAAAATAAACACCCGTGTATATATATACATACCTATAATACCAGCTGTGTCCCGTGGTGTTATTAAAAATGCATACTATAGTAGATAAATAATTAAGTAGAAGTTTTGGTATACATTATATGTCCCGTGACGGAAGAAACTGATTTTCTTTTTTAAACTACACAATTTTTTTCCTAATGTCCATACATAACGATTCCATAACGATTAATGAAACTGCTCTGAAAGTAATGAAGTTTTGAGAATTAATAGCACGAAAATAATTAGTACAAATAACTGAGTAACAAAACAAGTAAAACAAATAATTAAAAATCACGTTGAAAGCATAACCGGTATGTAACAATAACATTGTTTAAAAGGAAGGTAATAAACGGTAATTACACCAATTACATGTAAGATTGCGACATCAATCGAAACACCTATGGTAGGTAAGCAGTACAGGGGCCCTTGCGACCTATTGTAATCGAAAATGTACAAATAAATAAAACATTTTTTTTTTTGGATTTTTATGTGATTATGGTAGGTGTTTCAGAGAAGAAATTTATAGCAAAATTGAAAAAAAATCCAAATCACAACCCAAGGATTTGAAGGACAATGACAATGAAGACACTAAAAAACATGTAGCTAATCTATAAAATAGATCAGCCACTGGCGTTTATTACGAGTATAATTATATGATGTTGTTTTTATGGTCCACTGCTGGACCGGGTCTCCTCTCATAGTGAGAGGGATTTATGCCGTAGTCGACCACGCTGGCCGAGTGCGGATTGGTAGACTCTGATGTGTTACGTGCGTTTTATAACTAAAGATTTAAAATATCACTCGCTGTAACGGCGAAGGAAAACATCGTGAGGAAACCTGCACGCCTTAGAGATGTTATAAAGTACATAATATTTTCTGAAGTGTGTGAAGTGAAGTCTAACAATCCGCAATTATATGGCGATACAAAGATGATGACCGACAGTCGGTATTCGATAAACGGACGAGTATTTCGCAACGATGCGGGGGACACTGGCCAAAAATATGCCTCATGTTTCCCCATAAAGCGCTGCAGGGACAAACGCGAAAATAAATTAATTTTAAGTATTTAGTATGTGATTCATAAGGAGAATGCATCGCTATAATACGACGTGATTCATCGGCTTCAATCGGCTGGGCGGGGGGGGCAATAGAAAAATGTATATTATGTGCCGTGTTAGTCAGGTCCAAATGGTTGATATGCGATCTAACGGGCGGGCATTGTGGTGCTGATAGATAGAGATAATTGAGTACCTCTTAAAGAACCGTAAAATAGTAAACAGGCGGATAGAATAATGAAACTGGGACCACTTGTCCTTAAACACGATATCAATAAATTCGATAAACTCTTACTACATTTACCTCGTCATTAGAAAACGAACGTTCTATAATTGAAGTTCAGAAAATATGACCAATTAGTCGACAAGTAGCTCCGAAGCGATCGAAGAGAAGTTGATCCGAAGTTACCAAACGACTACATTCAGACACAGACGAGAAGGAATCGCTATTTAAAGTTAACAATTAGCAGTGCCAAAAAAAACGACGTACCTGTAATTTGCAGTATTTGATGTTATTAATAATAATATTATTTTACCTCATGTATAATTAGGATGTAAAATCCCAACAGTTACTTGTTGAGATTTTAGTTGTTATTGGTTACAATGACGTAACCAAATAACAAAGCCACTGAAAAAGCGTGCACTACGCGTTTTGTATGTGTTGTTCGTAAAATAGCACACAGGTATAGGTAATGGTAGCAACATTTATTTAAATGACGTACGAGAATTGAGGACACTTGAATCGCAAACGACCCCAACAATAGATATTGTTTCTTAGAAATTTCCATTTGAATTTTCCAGAATCTTCGCACGCACACATTGTGACTTACATCGTGTGCGTGCGTTTCAATTTGTATGTATGTTTAATGCAATAGCGTACAAACTTGTTACTAAATCTTCAGTGGAGTCCTTAACAGCATGCTTGCATGCATACAACAGAGTTAGAGATAGCGGTATACACTATTGGCTACTAGTCAAGAAAGCCATAACGAGGAAAGAGATATTAATCAGATGCCGAGTAATACCCACAAAATACCGCTCAGAATAATCTTATTCGCGACTGATTTTTGGCCTTTTGGTTTGTTAAGTACTGGTTGTGGTGGTGGTGGTGGTGGTGATGCGATTGTGGTGGTAAGTACTGGTGGTACTGGTATGCTATTTCTGGGCGTAGTAAAAATATCTAAACAAATGTGTTTATCAGCTGTCCGATTATTATTATTATTGGTCGCGCGCAGAATGAAAAACAAAAAAAAAATAAAAAAAACGCGTCGAAACTGTTAAAACAAACGAATGTCAAACATTGTGCGCCCAATGTTGCGTCGCGAACGCAAACCGCGGCCGAGGGCGACCAAACCGCCCGGGAACGTAACGAGGTCGACGCACTTCCCATTCCCATCCATCGGCCGACGCCGGACATCGGAAACGCGAACCGAAATTGCATTACGATTCTAAACGGACCCCGCTCCGTGCACCGTCCATATCATATCGGAACAGCTGACCGCGCTAATATCACAGTACAATCACACGTATTCCTTCCCGGGCGCGCGCCATGTACGGCCCGGGCGGACTCGCACTCGGTCGCTGTATTTGGACGTGATACGTGACAAACGGACAATAATTAATTCGGAGCGACGCCAAATTTGTTCACATCCTTACCGGAAAACAATGAAGCGACAGTCGTCGATATGCGCGCGGTAATAGAGGCGAATTTGCCGAATCGGCGCGAGGTGTAACTAATTGTCTCTAAACCTAACCGCCATTCGCAAGACTGCCCACCTACGTACGTTACTGCCCACATCCGATTCTTGTGTGCTCGCAAATTGGACTAAATTTCGGAGCCGTAGGCATATAATACAAAAACTATAGTACATAATGTGTAACGTTATGTTACGAAAACAAAATATTACCTATAATATTTGCGGTCCGTAAACAATGAACAAAATAATTTTAGTCCCATAATTACCATAACTAACATCTAGGCATCTACGAATTGTCATAGGACTGTATGAACCTATATCCATTATCTAAAATGTCTGAAAGTTTGTCAATCGTTTACCGCTAATGCGCTTTAGAATATGGTGGAGTATACTCCAGGCCTTTTGCAGTCGGAAAAGGTCTCTTGTCCAGTAGAACAAACAAAGAACGGAACGTTACTTTACATAATAGTATCAGTATAGTATTTTACATGCACGTACTAATCGTATGAAAATATATGCAAACGTGACGTGTCTACCGACATCCGTTAGACATCGACGAGAGTACCGTATCGCAGACGAAAATTAATTATTACAAAACTGAAACACTACATGAATAAAAGCGTTAAATTGAACCACAATACGACCTATATGTAACGTTACGAAATGTAATGTATGACACCGTGTTCAAAGATAACGTTATCGGTTCGCGAGCAGGTATTCGTTAAACTAAAACTGAACACAGCAAGCAAGGAACAGGTAGGTGCTCGAGCGTTGATAAGAACCGAGCATACCTACATACAGACTATCATTGACGAAACTAGCGACACACAGACGGATACACCTACAAAGCAATTGTGTTGTACCGGTATTCGTTCCGAGTACTTAGTGTGATTCACGATTACCGAAGCAATAGGTAATCACGAACTGACAACATCACGTAAAGCTAATACGTTACACATAGCAGAACTGCTAATTTTCGCTAGTCAAAGATGAATTATGAAAGCTGAATTATGGGAAGACGAAGAGGCAGAACGAGAAGATAAAGAAAAGGAGAGTAGATTGACAGAACATGAAACTATCCAAAATGTCAAAATAATGTCAAAATGTCAACGTCAGTGCCCGAGGTGATGATGCATGCAGGGTCAGTTTACTAGCATGATGTCCGGGGAAATGCGAAGCCTAGATTGAATACTATGTATGCTAATATAGCACTGAATGATGCTACATCAGAACCGGTTGCCATTATAACGTGACATTTTCATATTTCTTGTAATAGTAACATTGTTTTAAACCTACAGTGTTAATATGTGCCTTAACACTTGCTTTACCGATTGTATTTGAAAAGGAAGAAATAAATAAATTAGCATCTACAGCAATACAATGCAGACTTAAATGGTAATATTTACAAAGGAATATTATAAGAATGACGAATATTTTAATAAAAAAATCCAAAATAGAGAATATAAAATTCAAAATTGATCATTTCCATGTATACATTTAAGGAAAATGCCAAAATTAGCGTACATTGACGAACAGGACTTCCCACAAACGGAGAAGTAAGAAATCATTTTTGAGAAAAAAAATCTATCAAACATATTGATTGCAATGTTAGATTTCCCCGAACAAATTGCACGAGAACCATAAGAATGAAATATTATAGACTCGATTGTTCATATAATATTTCATATCCAGGTCTCCCGAGTAATGGAGCAGGCACAAAAACTATTAAGTGCATTATAGCTCGACCCACTTTCATTGTACGGCCCTATATTATTACGTATAGTACAGTCGTTCTACGAAGGACTAGTTGTACGCCATACCAAGCTTAGTACCAACACGACCAACCATAGAGTGTAGAATTATTAAAAAGCATGTAACATCGTTATAAATATACCGATACTTTATTTAGAAGTGGACTTATAAATATTTTGTAAGATAACTTTTACGATTGCGGGGGTCACATCCTGAAAATGAAATTCGAACGCGTCTTTTCTCAGTGGGCTATTATAATTTATAACTTTCAATATTTCTAATTACCTTTAGTTTTTATTAACAACTTATGCAAATCTGTATTACGGTGTTGATCGGTAGAAAGTTCATGTCCTTGAGACAAAATTTGACAACATTTCAGAAAAATGTCGTTTTTAGTATTAAAATTCCTAAAAAGCCCGCGTGTGCAAACGAGATCAACAATGTTCATTTTCTATTACAATTGCATAATTTTCACGGTTGCATCATACTCGTAAGTTTTACAAAACTTGCCTATCGACAGACCACTCGACACTTGAAAGGAATTTCAAATGCGTCATTGGAATTGTACAACTCTTCAATACCTCAAAAGGAATATCGCCTATCTTATCGCCACCTATATTTCTTTCCGTTTGTTGTTCTAGTTCTACAGCTCGTTTTGTTCCCTCTTCGAAAAACTTAACAACCTGTGCCGATATAGTAGGTAAAATGTTTAGCATTTCAACTTCAGCGAATTCCATACAATTTACCGTCACTTATATAAATTTCAAACTAGATTCAAAATACATCACATACCAATTTATAAATTCAATTATGATTGGAAAATAAAAATAGGTCACACTTAAGCAAAACGCCCGAGTAATTGTAAGACCAGACGTGTTCGCAATGATAAGCCTTGCGATATTTAGCCATTCGCAGCCATATGGTATCGTTGCGATGCATTGAAATGCATTCGCAAGACGTCCCTCTCTAGATAATTCTACGGTCCTGCGGTTATAGCTAGCGCCAATGTTAGGTCAATAACGGTATTCAAAGCAGCGGACGCATTGCGAACAGGCCGGCTAATGCATCTTGCATCACGGTGCATTCCCCCGCGGCGAGGGAAAGTTCCTTAACCTTTACAATCTTTATCTGGAGCTATCAGGGCCACTCAAACAGTAACGTTGAAGAGAATCCATATCGAGTACAGTAGCAGTTACCGATACGTTTTGAATGCACCGCTTATCGGTTCCTTTCGACGTTATCGGGTGACCGGGCCAACGTTTATTATTCATTAATCTCAAACAATTGTGCAGTCTCAGAAAACAATAGCACTTTTGACCGAGCGCCGAGTCACTTTTACCCTATTTCGGGTCATTGCAATGGCATGTGCCGTGCTTGGCTAAATCTGGTTATGACTGTACCTAATAGTTAATGCCATGCTAGGCGAGACATAATGTCATAAAGGTCCAAGCACAATTCCGATTTAATAACTACTATTTCTCGACAATAAAACGTTGTTATAGATCCAACATAGCAAACGTATCTTTCAAATTAAACGAATTGTATTTACTGAGCGGAGTTAGATTACGACCATTACGTACGGTCGCAATTACCCAGCACAGGATTATTAATAACAGAAAATTCCATGAGTGAATAATTGTATCCTCTCCACTCTTAGAGATAGGAACGGGAATAGACCCAGTTCAACGCGGCCATAAAGAGGTAGGTGGCCCTCAGCAACCCGGAATAACTTTCTAACTAGATAAATGGACTATCCGTTCCGAGTTAAATATTGCAGCATACTAGAAGTTTATAATCAAGATTATAAGAAATTACACCAAGCGCAACTTCCATAAACTTACTGAAAGAGTTACAAGTGTATGATTTAAAGGTAGACACAAAATATATACTTTAATCACTTCGACACAAGAATTCGTACGCACGAAATTTGTATAGGTACTGAAATTTTAATTGTTAACAGAGCAAATGTTAAAGAGAATTCGACTGTGGTTACCTCAAAACATCTAGAATGAAATTGCTATACTATGAAAATAAGAAATGGCCATGAAATTTTTAAGTTCGTCTTTAATTATCTCGATAACTTTCCGCATAATAAATTATAAGCCGCAATTGCAATACGGGTTTGCATTGCAAGATATTTGCAATGAACGCATAAGGGACTTCCTGCTATTACATTAACTAAGAAGCAATTGACATGACGGCCAATCCGACTATAGCGAACAACGTCCCGGCTAGATAAACCGAGCTCACGAGAGGCAGGGGCATTTAATTTGCATTTCAATGCGATATCATAGGACTTGTATGATAGTATCTCGTGTCAGTCTTGAATTAAACACACGGACCGATTTAATAAGAAAATCTCACTCAATTTGATTACATATGAGAATGTTGAGAGATTACTGCGAATATTAAAATTAAAAGCCCGATATTAAAGACATTGTGCGCAATTAAGAATGAATCGGAAACGTCAAGAAATTTTGTCACAGCACCCAGAAGAGTACTAATTAATTCGCAAAGATAGCGTAATTAATTTCTCTCCGCGATAAAAGTTCCCACAAATGTTACATATGTGTGCACTAAAAAAAGAGCACCTTAAAACTGTCGAGCAATGCACTATATGAATAAACATTTACGAGTGCGCCCCGATGTGTATCACACACACGTTATCGCACGAGGTTTGCCGTGTAAACAGGTCTTTTGCGAATCCACGTTAAAGCGTCGCCATTGAAATTAATTTGAAATTCTAAATTTGAAAGACAGGATAACACGGCCACTGACGACGTCGATGCTATTAAGAATTTCATGAGCTGCTCGAGGCTGTCTTGGTTAGAAATCGAGTACCTACGCTGGAGATGAAAGGCGCTGCCTTTAGAATGCGAACGTGCCCCGTTAGCAGCGGCGGCAATGACGCAACGTGGAAAACGGAAAATATAGCCGGGAACCTAAATAGAGTGCATTGAACCTGCGCAATTGTCTGGTTTAGCTAATGAAATGACTGCGATATTACGCTCGAACGCTTCCACCCACGTGGAATTTGTTTTTTGAAACTAATGCATGCAACAAAAACACGATGCTCTGTACAGTGGAACATATAACAATATGAGAAAAAATGTAGGCAACCCAATATTATAATCAATTAAAAAAAGGTAGGTAACGAAAGGTAAAAAGGTTGAAACGCACGAACGCCTAAAGTAATCGGAGTAAATAATTAAGCAGAAGCGCAAACAGCTGCAGGTGCTGTAAATTTGGTTGTACAAACTAATTCATAGTTAAATATTCAGTAAAGTGATGATTCGTGAGTGCATTGAACCAAAAACGTGGTTGATTACTTAAGACATAGCTCAGTCGTGATCGAATCGAGCTTTTTGCGTGGAAATACTTTTTTATTCGTATCATAATAATGTTACCAACAGTAAAACGCTTCGATGTTAATATTATTGAAGCTTCACAAAATATTAGGTACCGGCGCAAGTTAGGTGCCGGTCGTCGCATGTCGGTCCTGCCTGTATTGTCCAGGTTTAATGTTCAATAATCGTGACACGACGCGCTCGTCTTGTCAAAGTTCGACTGACGTTAGCAATGAATGATGATGTCAGACACGCAAGTCCTAAGACGACGTCAATTGATTATCTAACATTGTCTGCGTTCAGCCTAGACTCGATACGTTGACAACTGATTTATGCCCCAGCTCAGGTGTCAAAAAAGGAGGCAGCGAAAAAAATGTAGCAATTACATATAAATGGCGCTACGTAGATGATTCGCGTCTAGGAACATTTATCATCCGGTTTTATAGCCAGTGTAGTACATGACGACAGTACTGGACTCGTCAACTAAATCTATCATGATAGTTCTTATATATGCCTAAGATCTAACATCGAGGTTTGAATAATAAAATAAAAAAAGTAATCCCCGCTGCCAATGTCCGTCTAGCATAACATTTGTTATTATGTCACTGTAAAACACTTATCTTTTCATCGCAAGTAAGAGCTACCGATTATTATTTTTGACTATCAAATAATAGATTCGGTAGTCGGACTTCTGCCCGCAGGCCCCTCGCTGAGGCCAGTTCTGTGTGCACAGTAAACAAGGGAACATCCGTTTTGTTTGTTCTTCTAACAGCTCACAAGCACGTGTTAAGTCAGCTGTAATATCTAGTATCGTGGCGATGGTACGAACTTTTACAGCTTTCCACCGCTAACCTATCGTACATTTCTGATATTCACGATGGACTTGATGGTACTTGACGGCGAGAGCGATAAACCCTAGTTGTACTTGTAATGTTATACGCCCTACACGCTTCGCTGAGTTTCCTAAGCACGTTTCTCTGCAACATGATTACAAAAGAGTCAAAATAAGTGGAGAAAACGTTAGCTTTACGAATGTTCGAAGAATCTGTATCTATCTAGTTACAATTGATGAAAAAGTATTTTTGTACAAAGCACGTAATAAAGACTATAATTTTTCCAAACAAAACCTAACTTTACGCGCCTGGACCAGTTTCATTTTGGATATCGTGTTGCAGCTATAAAATAAGCCTTAAATTTATTTTCAACTCTTCGCTTCAATTAAAATATTTGACTTTTATACGAATAATAAAAAAGTAACTTTTAGCGTTTGCAAACATTTACTGGAAGTCAACAATCGATTACTCGGTTATAGAGAGAGCCGTCTAGCGAGACCATATTTATGTCCATTATACACAAAAAGTCGTAGCAATGCGAAACAAGCTAAATAAATACATTGAGATACATCGAGACAAAAAAACTTATTATTACATGTTATGGAATCATCAGATAACCAAAAAAGCTGGCAACGCTTTCCTAGACGAGGATACGTATACGCAGACCAATAAATATTTGGTTGGAGGCTTTATAAAATTAATTGTTAATAATATCAGAGAAGCGATGACATGAGAAATGAATCATGTACGTTCAGTTGTCGTATTAATGCAGATCAAACAGCTGATCAACAGGGTGGGGGCAAGGTGAAGGCTGGTCAAGCGCAAGACATGTCTCGACGGGCAAGCCAAAAAAATATACAAGTAGGAAAATGACTTAAAAGGTTATGATAAAAATAAATGACATCATACACCAGCTGATTGATGCAAGCATGTAGTACCTATTTGAATAAATTTAGCGTGCATGATCGTACGATGAACCTATTACATAACATTTTATTTGAGATGCCTTGCAGTGGTTTTATAGTTCACGTTTATAAATCATTATCGCTCCTGCACTCCACAGGCCGTGTACACGTGACATTAACTCGCTTCATATTTCAAGACGTATAAGAAATAACAAGTAAAATAAGCTTCGAGTGTTACGGGTAAGCAAATCCAAAACAGAAGCAGCACAATATCATTGCGCAACATTGTTAGGAAATGGTAGTTAGAACAAGGCGCGAGGGAAACAAAAAGGCATGTTGACTCAGCTGATAGGTGCGTTGAACTTCCAGGAACGAGTAAAACATTTTGTTTCTCCGCTGAAAATTCCAGCGTGCTTATTAAAATGCACGAACCCAATCACTGAATCACGCGGTCAGCTGATCGCTCTTGATATACGTGGCGTGCACCTGAATTCGCGAATTCACTTGCGACATTTTGTTTTAATTCGCGGACATTCGAGTAACGCAGAAATTAATTACAATTGTCCAACGGCTCGCACTGGTGATTGACGCCTACGCTTTGGACTCTCGTCTCTTCCGCGTGAGAATCATTTAGTCGTGCACGTGTGTCGTTTACGTTTTAGGCATGAATAAGTCTAATTATGTGAAATGTACACACGGGTACTCTCTAGGTAGAATAAACATCATCAACCTGTGAATTCGTTGTGTGCAAAGTAAACACTCGATAACTGCTGACATCACCCTCTCAGCTGATGGCCCGTTGAAGGTTGGTCGTTGCGTACGGTAAGTAGGTGGGCTCGCTTTACCCGCGCCGGCCTCAATGTACACCGAATGGCAGAAGCAAACCGAAATTGGGGCCCCATTTGATTCTGTTTGGTTAAGTCTGGCACCTGCAGTAGTATTCGGATTATATTTGGCCTCTGACACTATGATCGATTCTGAACGTACATATATAAAAGCAAATAACGTAACGTGCATATATAGAATAAACGCTCTTTGGAATACTACAATAAAATTTGGAAACATTACATAGCACTATAATTGTTATTATTGAATCAATCAATCACGCTGGCTAATTATACCTAACACTTCCATGTGATGCAATGCATAAAGTAATTAACTATTATAAAATATAATTTATAACATTTTTATAGAGTTTGTAAGTATAAAAATGGCACACTGTTCCCTTTCATCGGTGGTTACAAAACATTTGTACTACATTCGATCGAAAGTGTCATTATCAAATATGCATTCGCCCACACGAATCACATCAGATTCGGACAAATTAAATGTTTGCACAGGTGCACGTGGCGGAACAAGTGCAATATTGACATTCGCGAATGGAAATAATGCTATTGATCATTTTCATTAACAACACCGCGTAAAAGTAAAGGTGGAATAAAATAAAACTGAAATATATAAGGTACAGGTCAGGAGTGCACCAAGGATCTATCTTTGGCCCACTATGAATCGTAGATCTAACGTATATATTATACACATTAGGGTATAGAAGTGTATATTCTTATCACTATAAAGCTGTTAATTGATTTCATTATAAGACGCAGGTTGATATGCGAGAGTAGTGACCGTGTCATTTGTTAAATGGTTTACTGACCTCAAGGTGCATAATGATGGTCGCAAAATAATGTTTTCTAGAGTGGAAAAACATTAGAAGAAATTAAAATACATGGATAGTGTACATTCGAGACTTTTACAAAAGTGGTGCTAGCTTGTGTATTTCTGGACTTAAAGAAACTCCCAAAAGCGTCGCAAAGTTGTAGATGCGTTGTAATCGCACGATGGCCGTGGCTTATCGGATCAGAAGTCAACCAATTTGTACTCTGTGTTAGTAGGTTGTCTATGTATAGCGCAACAACACATTATCGTATCGCGAATGTCGAATACAGGTTGCCGGAGTTATCAAGAAATGCATTAAAAGATATTGAGTGCTATTCGACGACGATAAAATATTGTTCTTTTTTATGAAAAATAACGCAATTATCGAATATAATATTTACCTACTCATATTTTCATGTTGTTTATTAGTCACGATTAAACGTTTCGACAGCCATGGATACAAATATTTGAGTATTGTTTTATTTTTAATTCACTCAAAAATACCGAAGAAATATTCCATCATTAGCTCCTATGCATTGTACACCCGGGCCTCTGCTTAAAATACGAAGACTTAGGACCGCGTCAGCCACATGATGTTTAGCAGACATCACAGGCTTTAGAGTAGCCTTATGTCGTGGCGAAATCGTAGAATTGATCATATCATATTTTCGACCATATCATGATACGGCCAATAGACTCTTTGGCCACATCATGATACAGTCTGGCCGGAGTAATGATTAAACTGAAAAATTTTCAGAGTCGTAGGATAGAAGATCGATTAAACTTAATCACGTCAAAGGTCAAAGGTGTGTTCGCAGTTCAAAAGAGCCAACGTCGCCCGAAAGTAAATGAGGGCCAATTGACTCGGACGCCATTTGACCCGGAATCCCGCGATTGGTTCCATGGGGTACTAATTACCATACTAATGGGAAGGATAATGTTACAACGTCCGCCTCCATAGAGACGGTTAGATTTCGAATTTAGAACTCGATTTGAAATTATTACAAGAGTAGTAACCGGGAAGAAATGAAAGATATAGTATAACAAGAAATGCATTTCAAAGTCAAATTATATAGGTTCAAGTACAATCTGGCACTTTCCGTCAGACGAATTCACGGCCAAACGCTGAGTATTAAAAAAACTTAACGGGCAGTTAAATTAATGGACAAACTTAGAGTACCCACTATAAAAGTAGTTAAAACTCTTCAGGCGAATAATAAAAAAACTTCTGCAAATAGCACTTCACGATATTATTATTGACGTTTGTGTTGGCGTCAAAAATATTATAATAATTCATATATATTAATAAACATGAGATTTTTTCCTTGCATTGCTTTTTTTTGCTGTACATATTTCTACCGTTTGGTTGATCCTAATTAACGATGCCAAATACGCAGCAGTGGGTAACATTTATATGTAGTTTGGCACGACATGAATAAATTAAAAAGTTGCTATTTATTAAGGATTTACTTACGTATATTGCACGGCGGCTAATGAAACAACAAAAAAAGTCAAACGTAAAAAAATTGCCAAGATAAAAAAAACCAATGCAATAATGAAATCACGGTAAACGAGGCATAAGAGCGGCGGCGGAGCGAGACAAGTTGAGCGCTGGATAATAAGGGCTCGGACACGCGGGCGACGGCGGTGATGCGTCACGGTGAAATCGCTCATCTATTAATAAATAATAATAATAAATAAATAACTGGGGACAATTCCACACACGGCTGTCTGATCCCGAATTAGGCAATTTAATGCCTGTGTTATGGTGACCGGACAGCTGATAAACATACATATATACATTCGATATAGTACTTATATAGATACTTTTAGTACGACCAGAGACAACAAACAAATGTGCTGCACACACAAATGTTTGTCCTGAATGGGAATCGGAGCCACGAGCTCCGGTTTTGCAGTCAGGGTCTCTAACCACTCGACCACGAGGCGAGTCATAGGTATAGGTATACAGCTCTATACAACCGGATCATTATTCATACGGCGATGGAAAGTTCGAGAGAATCGAACCAACAAACCCGTGGCAACGATTCCATGGCGTGACGTTGTCGACCATAATTCCACCGCCCCCTGACCGTGGTTCGTATTGATCTAGATATTTATTACCTTCAATGTTCATGCTTTGTTGGATTATGCGCCATTTTTTGTCGAAGCCTCTGTCAAGTTATAAACGGCCCGTTTATTCATACTCAATAGGTGGTATGTTGTTGTTCGACCCTATTTATTGGTCCACTGCTGGACCGGGTCGCCTCTCATAGTGAGAGAGATTTAGGCCATAGTCTACCACGCTGGCCAAGTGCGGATTGGTAGACTTCACACACCTTAGAAAATATTAACAAATAAATAAATAACCGGGGACAATTCCACACACTGCTGTCTGATCCCAAATTAGGTAATTTAATGCCAAATGACAAAGTCGATATTAAAACACGGCTATCTGATTCCAAATTAGGCAATTTAATGCCCGTGCTACGGTGACCGGACTGCTGATGAACATACATACAGAATAGTATTATATAGATATTTTTATCACGCTCAGACACAGAACAAAGAAATGTGCTCATCACACAAATTTGTCCCGGGTGGGAAACGAACCCACGAGCTCCGGTGTTGCAGTCGGGGTCTCTAGCCGATCGACCACGAGGCCGATCAATCATAACGTCACAATGAATCACTCTATATTTTATAAGTAAAGTGAAACAATCTATATATATATAAAACAAAGTCGGGTTTGTTACAATTGTGACAAAATAAACCTTAGAAAATGAACATTAAAAGTTTGCACGAAAGAAAATGGGGTTATTTTCTCGTTTACTATATATTTCAAATCTGGTATATTTTCATTGTCGTCGCAGTCTTTTGGCCATTAATTGCTATTCATTTGCATATTTACCCGTTACGGGTATAATGCTTAAAGCATTCCCGTGTTCTAATCATAAGCAATCATTCAAAATAGTTTGCTCAACTAACCAGTCTGTCTACAGGCGACATATACAACTGAAATTCTCGAATAATACCAACCCACCCTATGGGCCGTATTCAAATTAGGAAAAGTCCGACCCCCCATAGAAAAAATTTCACCACGAAAATGACTGGGACACGCGATTGGTCAAACATGAAAACCGCCACTGTTTTTCGTGAAAACCGTTAGGCAAACATAGCTGTCCCTCTCCAACGTATCGCACACTTCATTGACTGACTCTTTCGCACGTCAAGGGTGAAATAGAACAGCGTTACGTGCGCTGTCAGTGCCTTCCATGTTTAAACTATTGACGGACGTTTATTGGACGATATAGCGAATTTTTTTTTAAACTGCACTTTATGGCTATGGAATCGTTCATTTTTATCGTCGATGAAACATAAAAAAGGCTGGTAATTAGTACTGGTAAGAGTGGTAATTGGAATTAGGTCCGATGTGATTTTTTCTCTTTTTTTGCAAGATGTGTAAAGAATTCGAGGCAATGTATTCGCGTCACTTAATACAACGCGCGCGAGACTCGTAAACTTACGGTTCGTCGATCCCCGCAGTTTCACCGTTCGATGCGGATTAAAAGTGAAAAGTAATTTTATTGTTCTCACTGAATCAATAACAGAACGCCATTTGGACGCAACAAAAAAAAATCAGCTTGAATCGGGTGACGTGTTCGAAATTTGAATTGGAAAACTTTCTTTCGGAAATTTGATCGAATTACGCGAGCATTAAATTCTATTTTTAAATTGGACGTTTGACGTTTCCGAACTTTTTATGGACAAACGTTAATTGTACACGAGTGGAGTGAAAATAATTTTTTTTTCGTTATTATATGATGCGATGTGTCACGTTGGGTTTGTTTTGGACGCTACGTAAGTCGAACGGACTATGATGGAATACTCATGGCATATCGACGACCCTGGGAGTCAAGAGAGCGCCAGGACTGGTAGAATACCGGGACGGACTCAAGGTAAATGAACATACATACATACCGTCACACCAGGTCCTTAGCGGGGTAGGCGGAAAACAGCGAGTGCTAAATATCTCTGTCCTTACAAACCTGCGTGCTTCATCTACATTCATACTGCAAGGTAAATGAAATTATGTTATTACTGACTACGATGATTGTTGAAACTGTCAGCAGTTCAAAACTTTTTAAATAAGATATAATCGGTAACTCACAAATATAGATAAAGATAATTTTAAAACGGTTTCTGTTTTGAAAATGTAATACTTGACTTACCTTATTAGTAAAATAAAATCATTGCAAGACATAATAAGGTAAATAATATTGCCAGACTAGGCGTAATTGTTAAAGACAAAGACATTTATTTGCACAAATATGGCTACATTTAAAGATGTTGTAGAATTAATAGTTCACTCCATATTTTGCCTTTTACGGCATACAAATTTAAAACATAAATTTATAATTTTATAATATTTACATTTAATTAATTAATTCACATTACATAATTGAAATATCTTGCCGCCATTTTCAACGTAATCATTGCTTAGCATTTTTTTTTTCTAATTGAAATATGTACGGCGGTTAACCGATCAGCGAATTTTTATTTTATTAATAATTTCAAATGTGTTCGAAATTCAAAGCACCTTTACTGATCGGCCTGTAATAAGCGATTCACGTCCGATTACGAAACTAGTCTGCTTATAACCATTCAAATGAAGACTGCAATTGCCGCATAACTAATAATGTGCGTAGTAAAAACCTAGCCTCGTTATGTAAGTCGCTTCATAAAAACATACGGTCACGCTTCACGAAAGAAAAAGAAAAATCTGTTCATTCGCGGGCTTTTGTCTGCCCCAGAAAAATTTACAATTAGAAAACAGAAATATATAAATAATAGCAAGATAAAACTAAAAATGAATACACAAAAGACAAAAAAACCGGCCAAGTGCGAGTCGGACTCGCGCACGAAGGGTTCCGTACTATCATAATATGTAAAGATATAAGGTAATTTACAAGTAAATAATCTGTGAAAATTTT
>DWGJ01001094.1:0-22275 GCA_018246895.1 Aspitha aspitha aspitha
CTATTGAAAAGTAAGATGTAGTCAGATGCTCGCTTGCCTAAAAAGACTTTTAGTAGCTGGAAATATATTTCTAATAAGCACAAATAGACAAATAAATATTAGTTAACTTATTATTTATATTCATGCGTAGCAAGGATTTACGTAAATAGGACTGCAAACCAATTTAAAGTTATTTATCGTCATGGGCTACAGAATAACTCAAACCGCAAAATATCAGCAACCTATTTCTATATTCGGTGCTGTACACAAATATATTTTTCCTGGGTAGGAATCGAATTCAGAAACTCCGGCTGAGCAATCAGATTTACTTATCATTTCATCAACAAGCCACACTATCATACAAATATTATATGTGTTTTTAATAAAAATCTTTCTAACATAATACGACACTGCTCGCATTTTAAATATTGCCATACTTCGCGTACAAATAACAATTCTTGTCTCATTCAGGTTTATGACAAGCTTTTTCTATATTATATCTCTGAATCTCTTTGATATATTGAAGCTAACTTCCAGCTGAGTACGTTTCAGCGCTGTCGAGTGGGCAGCGGATACGGCCCACAGTTCAGCGCGCTAGCCCTTCCGGTTACCATTTGTTCACAAGAAAATAATATCCTTAGCACGTAACTAATATTTTCTATTTATAACAGTTATAAGAACTAATAATAACCTTTATTTCTATTTACAGAGCCCAGAGACAATATTATTATTTGGGACAATTCTACACACGGCTATCTAATTCCAAATTAAGAAATTACGAGTAAATTCCAGTCTTATGATGACCCGACAGTCGATAAATAGAAGTACCTAAATGACAACACAACACTTTTGAAACATTCGTATATGTATATTGAAACTGATTCGTAAATATCTATTGATAGTAGGTATTGTAGGATAGGCTACACTAAAGTTATTTTTCATACTTTTAACATTTCGTAAAGATTTCAAATCTCAAACAACCACGCGCAAAGGGTCAAAGTGGCGAAATACAGTTACCCAGTTCCTATGTAAAGCTAATTTTACGTGTCCATAAAATCGTAAGTTTATGCACCAATAAATTGTGACTCAATAAAATGTTAGTAAACGACCCTAGATGTTTTGTGTTTGTTTTGTATTGTATTTCAGAGGTCAAGTGTCCGTGCTATTAACTGCTTTATCATGTAATATATCAAGTGGCCTTTCAAGTGAGTGTATTCATTCAAGGGCTGTTAATAACTGCAATCATCATCAAACTTTGTCTTTCGTTACTAGAAGTTTTAAGGCACTGTACTCTATAAACCAGAAGGAAACTGCAAACTCTAGAAGGTTGCCTAATAATATTATCCTTCACGATTAGAAAGTGTTATTTAAAATTAAAATCGCGTATAGCTTTGTGTAAAAATGCAAGCTAAATAGGTGTTGAAGTTCAAACTCTTTTAGTGAGAGCTTTAAGTCCAAAGCACGACGCTATCGCTGTTTCACCTGCATAACCTGCAATAAGCCATCATATTACGATGTCAATCCGTATTTCGACTAATACGTCACTGATTTTCAATGTATTGGGTACTGTAAACTGACATATCATTTGCAATTCGATCGCGTCCAGCTTGCGAAAACAATTTGTCATGTAAAGTTACAAAGCAGAGGTGTGAACAAGCGCGCGTTGAACTCTCCTCGGAAAAGCAACGATTTATGGAGAGCGAAAGGAAAGTTAACTTATAATATTTTACCTATAAGTTATAAAGATACAACACAATAGAACATCCCACGTGGATCTTCATTCATGTTCTACGATACTAAACTTATTTGCAGCGGTTTTGCAATATCAACTCTATGTACAAAGTGTAGAGTTTATATTAGGTGATCGTTACATCTATTTTTAGCCGAGAATCACACAAGGGAAATCACGAGTTGGCTCCGAGGCTCCATAAATCATGAATGTCGCTTCTGCTATCGTGACACTGTAGCAGTAGTGAGCAATTACACTAAGCAAAACCCGCTAAGCGTTGCCACCTGTTCCTACCATGATACTGTTAATAATTTCCCTCAACAGCCTCACTCATGGGAGTGTCGTATTACTTGCCACACCGCTAAAGATGTTTTTCGCGTGAGTGTCTTCTGTACCTTTATTTTATTTGAAAATGTATTTTATAGCGTTAAAGGTTGAGTTAAATTTAACTTGAACCACGAAATCATAAGTCGATGTAGGATAGCGGCCCACGCGCTTTCGTTCATAGAAAATCCATACCTTTGTTTTGTAATGAAATTGTTAGTTTATTTCTTCAAATAAACGACACATAGTTGGAGCGATAAAGAAATGTTTGGGTGGTCTGTGTAATGTGTTTATTGGGATGCATTTTAGTAGGTGGTTATGGCTCTTTTGACTAAAATGGAGTGCTAAACGTTTCTTTTAACTGCCGGGCTTTATAGAGTTTATGAGAATACAAAACGGTATGACATAAAAACAAAGCTTAGGTACGAATAGAATTTTAAATATAAAACACTATTTTACTGCTTACGTTAATCTATTTGCCAGTCCATGAATATTTTCGAAAAGTGTAAAAATTATATCAATTTATGAATTATCTTATCTATACAAACATTTCAATATTTTACAAAGCGATCTCAAGGTGCTTAATTCAATTACCAATTCGAACATTTCTAAACAATGTGACAAGTATGAGAAAGCCTGCGAGTGCACTTAACCGCCTCTCGACTTATTCAAACAATTAGTATTGCACTCTATTCATTCCGTTACAAGCCTACACAAATTAGAAGCCTGCATTTCCGGCCGTACAAATTATATTGTTTATTATACGTCGTTCAAATAAAAGCCATGTAAAACACTCTTTTATTGATTTTTAGGTTAAGATTTTCTTATTTGTTAAAGAGACATAAATAAGCAATACTATGATAGTAACTGTTCTTCAGTTTAATTACTTGGAACTGTGTAGACAATTTCATAACGTTTTTACATTCTGATATACCAGATCGTTCAAAGAGTACTTTTCTAAACCAGTTAGACGTCTGACCCGCCATTTGTAATGAAGTGTACGCCTAAAGGTGACAATGGTTGCCTACTAGCTCGCACAAATCATTTCAACACAATTAATGGGTTATTGTCGTGAACACGTTCTTAATTACGAGTTGCACTGCAAGAGAGATAAGGGCCTGAACATTTGCCACGTAAAGTGCAGCTAACGAACTTTATTCAGTAACGCACCCAATAAAATATGTTTGTGGCTTCGCAATCTTGCGACAATGGTGCGATATTGAATAATATTACAGTATTTTTCATTCGCTACGCAACCACGCCGAAGTGGTGGTGGTAGGTAATCCAACGATCTCTGTTCGTGTACAGAACCGGAATATTAATTCACGGTTATACTCGTACTTATTTAGATATTTAATTACACTTAGTCAACACTCTTTGCTGCTCGCTATAACCCTTTCATAACCATACAGAATGAATCTGTTCAAATGTATGTAATTACTAAAACTTGTGTTTGTAAATTTTGATGTTGATTTTCGTTTTATAAATTACTATTGAACCTGACCACGCGTTGCCGTGGTTACCCTATGTACAATCAATCATATACGACAAATATCCTGCGTTCAAAAATTGATTTCATGTAAAAAATTATTCACAATTGACGTTTATTATTTACTTGATTATTTTAGTTTAATTATTTAAATATTTTAGTTTGCATACTTACAATACTGAGCAGAAATCAATCAGTTTAAAAGTCAGCAGCCTAAGCATCCTTTACTATCCTGAAATATTTGAAGAATTTATTTCGTGTACACATTGAATGTATTTATAAATAATCATAATTTAGAGATAAATCGTAAAATCAACATCGGCCGGCACTCGGGACTCAATTGTGTGCCCATTAACTATGTATTTAGTGTATCACAGTTCATTATACGCCGTGATTTATGTACTTGTAAATGATACAGTACGGGCCCGCAGTGTCGGCCCGAGTCGGGGAATTAATCGATTTATTCGAACCCCGCCACGTGATTCGATTTCGAATTAAATACCATAACATAACAAGCAATAGAGGCATTTTATTTTATTGTTTTAATTTGTTTTATCACACATAAGTCATAATTAAATACATAAAAACTGTATATTAAATAATTCATAATATACATAATATTTAATTATGAAGTTATAATAATAATAATTATATTAGATTCATTTTGTTAACAATAATAAACATAAAGCTCTGAACGATATTGCTATAAAATATAGACGATTATAAAAAAAATCAGAACATCGATAACAGCATTCGAGCAAATCGAAAGCGATAACGCAAAAACCGATTTAGTCCTTAAGATTGAGTACTTAAGTAACTTCGAAGTACCGAAGGGCACATTTGAATTTCTATTCGCAATCGTATAGCCGTCTCAAATATCCATTGGAATGCCTCGTAAATGACGTCAGCAATGATGCAATCTACCTCACATCAATCGTGTCCCGGACAGATCACTGTAAGCCCGATTACACATTGGCTAGCGATTAAACAGAGCTCGGCTGCACTGAGCCGCTTTAAATACATGTCGCGTTTGCGGTGTCATCGTAATCTAGAAGCTGCATAAAATCGCATAATAGAAAAATAAGTTATACTGTATGCGAATAACATGTCTAGAACATAGAGGTATCGTTGAAAATATGCCTGCATCTAAATTAAGGATATTGGATTTAAATATTGCTCTAGAACTTGCAAGAAACGACCAGCTATGGTAACTGTCAAACAAAATTATGTAGATTTTGCTTGTGCTTATCAAATCTTAATATCAAAGCATAAATGCTTTTTACTACATATTTATGTAACCTTAGCGTTTCTGAAAGTTATAATGCGATACTAACAGAGCCTTTCAAGCCGTAACAGTATTAAAAATAAATAAAGTGTTAAATATGCGCGGCCAATTTATTAGTGTGTACGCAACCTTATAAACATAAAACTGATCGACACGGTATCTATCAGACTTAATATAGTAGTTGTTTAGAACTTGTCCAACTACAGTATATTACATATCCATAAGAAGAAAAAAGCTAGCGTACCTGTAAAACTGTTTATATACTCTGCACGTGCTTTAAAACTATGATGTCATGCTAGATGTTACTTTGGTCACGCGAATTTATTTGAGTTCACGACAGAGAAAGACAGTTTCCATATTACACCTTAACTTATAGGTATTGTGTATGACATTATTATTTTTGACTATAACAGGATGGAAGAGGAATTCCTCGACATTTAAATATACAAATTCTTTGCCTCTACCAGTTCAACATCTAACTCTACTACGCAACAACATTCAGACTTACTGAGTTTAAAAATATTGACATGTTGTCTGAAAATTTAATTATTTTGGAAAAGAAAAACAGCAGTGATTTTAATATTATATTATACCCTAAAATTGTACAGTACGTAGTTCAGGTGTGTCTAGCTAGATATACATATTGATTTAAGTTAAATTCTTGTCACGTTACATATTACAGCCAAGCAATAAACGTAAATAAATCAATGGTTTACTTCAATAAATTAAATCGCAAGGGCCAAGACGAGTTAAGGTCATAACATACCTATCTCCGCAGAATAAATACTTATATGGACCCCCACATTTCTGGGGCTCAAGACACTCGTGATATACTGCCACCTCGTTGCATAAACAAATAATAATAGCTAGCTAATAATTTATTAATTTAACCGAGATTTATCGAAGGGATATTGTGTCGTAAATTTTGAATTATATTGACGTTTGTTTGGCGCGCAGAAGCATTATTGAGGTGATATTAGTATTGTAACAATATGCTTGTGGAGTCTTTATTTCATGTAAATACATATATGCAAAGTATAGTAGATAGAATTGTCTGTATGCTGTTACTGGTAGTCTAGTTAGCTAGTCTTGGTCCTCGAGGATAATAGCAGATTTCTGGCGAAGTTTGTTCTCTACTAAAAACGACTGTTTGCTGAATTTTCATTCCTAAAATCCTATTCAAGATCGGTTGCGAATGTCATTGCACGGTTCCGGTCAGTAGTTTGCTGTTCATATAAAAAGTATACGAAGAATCGTTAGTTACTTAAACTTTCTATCTTCTCCTCACAAATCGAGCACAAGTAAAATTGTTTCATCTGTTGCTCAAATCTAGAGAGATCTAGAAGATGGAAGGAATTATTGATCGATATTTTTGTCTCGTCAGTTTTGTCAGTCGCGTGTCGTCAGTTTTGTTATTCTTTTTAATTACAATAAATATAAAAATGTATTTACAATATTTAAGTCTACAGCAGTTTATCACTTTCACTCACGGCTGACTTGAAGAAAATGTCACTAGGTGTTAGGGTAACCCTTTTATTGCTTTTTTGCTGCTTTTTGCTCATTTTATTGCTTTAGACTTGTCAGAATTTTTTGAATTTACATTTTAATGCCCAAATAAGATACAATACAACAAACAAGTACATGTACAATATCTCTGTGGGTATGGAGTGATCTAATTTAGAACTCAAACTTATAATTTATAGCTAAATTCGGTTATACCTTCAGGTATAAGTGTCAAGTCGTAATACCTTTTTGGAATTGATTTACCCACTCCATCGCAGTCACAGCGCCCAAGTGTTATTCCGTAATGTTATATTGAATAATTTATGTTCAGAACATTATGTTTATGTCTATTTACGTAAGGTCTGCGCTGTTTCCGTGAATGGTGTGTCTCGACAATATTGAGATAAGCTGAAATAGGGCAAAATATTGAGGGGATGTAAACCCAGTTTGTATTTGCTTATTAACATTTTAAAGCACGTTACCTGTGGTTAAAACCGTTAGCACTGATAACTATCCCGATGCGGTTTTTCCAACTTTACGTTCGACGTATTGTTGCTTCACGTTTTCCCATCACTGGTGCTTTCACAAGAAGGACACTGACCGAAATCAGTCACGTTATCCAAGTGACAGTCTGTGGACTTCATACGTCTCAGAGAACCAATTTATCCACATTGCACATTTTAACAGCAGACTTTAGCATGATTTGTAAATTCTGTATAAATTCCAGATATTGTCAATTAGATTGACTGGGAGACAGTTTATGTAGAAATTTCATTGTTAACTTTCTGTAGATTCTTTAACCTAAATAATCTAAATAACTCATGAGCATAAATTCAGTTTGGTACAGTTTATTTTAATTCGAAAAAAGAATAACGTGGTTGTTAAAAACAATTGACTACTCTTGTACTTTGTTATTTTCATGTTATGTTAATTTGCATAACTCAATACAATAGCAGCAAAAATAAACGTAAGGTCATAAACGCCGATTGTAAATTTGTACATTCAGATCAATTAGGACGCACTCAATATTAACGGACAGCCTCGTCAATTCTTCATTGACATTTTACCGTTTAACAGCTCAGTCCCATCGTAGGCGAGCATTGTGCATTATGGAGGCTGCGAGAAGTGAATCACCTATTGCTGCTATTGTTATTAATATTAATGTTACTTCAGCAGCCAATTTGCTTGTTCATAAATCATGAAACGTCACCTTAAAGCTTCTCTGTTATAAAGTGCCGACACATTCGTATTACCATATACTGTGCTCTCAATTTGGGTACATTGAAAATTTTAACAGATTCTGAGCCGTAAACAAGAAAAATAGAGTGGAATTTTGGAACGAAATTTGTATATGACGAGAATGTAAATGAGTAGATGGATTGGCACCTGTGTGTCTGGTGGGTCGGTGACGCCACAGCATAGCAATGTAGCGCGATTTATACAATACACAAGTGGAACTACTCGTACTTGTTTGTACGTGGAATAAGTGGTAATTTAATGTAACTTGTTGACATCTTTTAATACTTAAAACTAGTACATTATATAAAACGTGTACTTTCTTTAACGTTTGATTTATACACTTCCTAATTATTTTACACTATAGAGAATGTTTTGGTGATGGGGAGGGGGGGGAATATTAATTAGGGGGATAAAGCTGCGATTGCTGTCTTCTGAGCCCGCGCTACATTTTTTTTAAACACAAACCCGTGACTTTTTACTTCATAAAATAATGACTTTTTAGTCAATTACTAAGTTAATTCCAACATCAATGACTTTACTAAAAGGGTTGATCAAATGTTTAATGCTACGTTAGTAGAAGCCCTAGTCCTAGCCTAGTCCTAGCCTATGTGGTCAAATCATTTAATTACAGGTAACTCGGAGAAACCTTATCGAATACTCTCCATAGGTACCTTAAAATGTTCGCTATTGGTAACAAAAACATTGTTGAGTAAATTTCGCACGTATGCACATGTATTTTGTTTCAAAGCACGTATTTCGAAGATGACACATAAAAGTCGTTGAAGTAGACCAATATCCTATTCACATTTCGATACCAAAATTTAATGAGCGTTTAAAGATTGTTTTGAATGAATTGACAATAACGTAATTTTTTGCACGAAATGTAAAATGTATAAAATACTTTATTATTATTTATTTTATTAAGATAACTCAATTTTTATCCAAAAATATCCGGTAATAAAGAATATTTCAAACAAACAAGAAACGCGCGAAAAACATACCATCTCCTTACAGTCGGGCAAAAATGATCTTACACATCTTATACATATGTACATTCATGCTTTCCAGTAGGTACATTATACAACTCTTCCATGCGAAATGTTCGAAAACATTATAAGTAGTTGCTAAATCTCGTTGTTGACCACAATAATTCTCAAAATGACATCAAATACTTTGAAAGCTTTTACTAAATAGGTATGTACATACGTTCAATTACACTTAATGTATCCATTAACGTAATTTATTACCAGTAATATTTAACTTAAAATGGCAAATGTTAAACTGGTGTCGCCAAGCATATGATGATTACATGTGTTTCAACAATTATGCAACCGATAGATTATTATTATTAATAAATTGTCTTGCAAAGTATTGCGAAACTGTTTTCCTGGCGAAAGCTTATGGTTGACTATAAACATATTTTGTTGAAATGAGACTTGATGCACATATTTTGTAACAATTATACAACATACAGGTATTGGGTATAATTTATTTTCTCTTATTTCATTATAGTTTTTTTTCGTTGCATAAATTCAAATAACACATAAAGGAAAAATAAAAGGAGCAATGGTTTTCGACGAGCCACAAAAACTCAACCCGGAAACGTTATTACAAATGAAAGTGAAGGTATTTTTGTTCATAATTGCATTGCAGAAATATTTTTATATTACATTTCATCATACGAATATCAGATCCGCAAAGAAATGATCACTTTTAAACAAATTAAGGACAATGCATTTACGATTACGAGCCTCGCTGGCTTTAAAGTCGTGCTCGTATGTGAGTATGTTCCCGACTCATAATTTTACCCGAAGGCCGCATTTTCTTTCGTACGCACCACTAATTGGCGACTCCAGTTTGCAAAGTACGAGTAACACAACAGGCAGGAAGTATACAGAGCTGTTATCACCCCTTAATTCAAACTACCAAGTGATAGTCAAGTACTAATTATGACCACTTAGAAAAATTGTTTCAAACTGAGGTTCGAATCCCAACACATTCTTTCTGCTAAACATAGTTTGACCCTAGATAATAAAAAATATGAATTTTTGGAAATTGTATTAGGTACTTTGGTAGAAAAAGCTCGTTAAAGATATACATCAACAGAAAAACCAAGGAAAAAATTGTAATTATTGCAAAAACTTGTCCTTCAAAAAAATTTTCAAAAGCGGGGTAAGTTTCACTCCACGTTATTTTTATTGCTGAGAAATGCACAATATCTGCGGCCTCACATGTAAGTCGAGTCGAAACGTAGCCGACAACTGAACGGGTTCGGCCGCGTACCGACATGTAATTTGTCAAGCAATTTAAATAATATCCATAATTACATATCTATTAGAGCCATAAGACGTGTTGATATTGAGCTAATGAGGTGAAGCCTGTTGCACTACTTTGTGCTGACATTTAGAATATTTTTTTGTTTTACATTAATTATTATTGCGGTGTATAATTTACCGTAAACATTACACAAGTACAGGGCTGCGGAAGGAGTTTATTGATAAAATTCCTCTCGACTTTCTAAAAAAGCATTTTTCGGTTATCCTTACTCTACGACAATGTTTCACAGTAACAATATCAGTAAGCCTATAGACTAAAATATCAGGCCGCCCTTTTGAGCCTCCTTGTTTCGATTCCTATCCGACTTTACCTAAATTATGTACTTTGTAAGATCAAATTTCACTCGCTATAACGATAAACGAAAACATCCTGGGGAAATCTTCGCATGTTAGACTTATCTGAGGTGTGTGACGTCTATCAACCCATACTTGACCAATGTGATAGAATTTCACCTTCCAATTTTGACAAGATATCCACGTTAAATACTGGGCCAATAGTGGTTAAAATAGTACAGAAATATACACCAACTAACGATTGAACAATATATGTATATACATGTACTAAAAACGGAAATATTAACGTCATAAATAACACCTCAAGCTTAAGTTACGATATTATTTGTCAGATGTATTTACATATGTAATTATTTACACAGCCGCAACTCTTAAATAGTCTTACACAAATTTACTTAAATGTATATCCATATTATCAGCATATCTTTTTGCGCTATTAAAATGTAAAATAAAAGTTAATATGAATAGTAAAATTATTATAAGAGTTAAGTCCTTGATTGCATATAATTCCCACAATATTGAAAAACTATAAAACTGATTTATCTCCATGATTTATTTATTTAGCCCAGAATAAATATATATTTATATTACGTATAGAGTTGTTACCGGTAAAATTGCAATTGTTTAATGGTTCATTTAAACATAAGACGCTAAGCATCCTATATTCAAGCGACAAATACAAACTTTTTTCATAGCAAATTGTATGCAAATCATAAATAAATTGATATACCTATCTACAATTGTGCCACAGAGAACCAGACTATTAATGTAGAAATTATAGGGGCCCTAATAATAATTAAGTTCAATAACAGCCCAATAAAGCTGAATTCACCTCAATTTATGGTTTCACTGTATAATTAGATAAATTATGTCTACAACTACTAAGAATTATCTAATTATATAATAGACAAAACTTGTTGTGAAAATTTCCTCGGAAAACATGGCATTTATCAATGATATAACTGATCTGTGTTCTGTTAAATGCCTAAATAACATTATTTTGATTGTCGTTGCGTTACTTCTTAATCTGGAGTCATTGTACTCTTAACGAAAATTAACACAAATGTTATCCACAACCGACATTACTAGCGAAACTCCGTGGAAACCGATTCGCGGTTACGTCGCTTCATAATTGACTTGCCGTGTCAAATTACTGTTTATTAGTTGTGTTGCGATATTCCCGCCGTGTCTTATTATATTTTCCACATCTATACTTATTCCCACCCGGTTGTCGCAGACATGATTTTTATGCACTATTATTATCGTTTATGTCATTAACTGCACAAACTTTTGCAAATGCAACTTGTAAGATTAGAAATGTGCATCACGTAACAACGAGATATGGTCACATTATGGCGTATGTGGTGATGGTTCTAAGATACAAAAAATATGCTCTTATGTCATGAGTTGTCATATTTTTATTGTTACAGATCATTAATATAAGAAATATAGATATATGCTTATACTTGTTTACCAATATTTTATATAGAGTTATTCTGAGATCGATTACTAAGGATCCATTTACTTTCTTAAGAAAGGCATATTTATTATAATAATTTTGTAACGTTTATTGGAAAAGGAATTAGACAATGCAAGAAATTGTTCCTCCAATATAAACCCTCCATCATTTGGGCAAAGTGTAAATTATATCGAAGCCTTGTAATATACATAGCTGTATATTTGATTGATATCTGTACTTCCGGTCCATTGAACGAATTAAACTTTCTTCTATTTTCTTACATGGATATAACTTTTTGTCAATGATCATTATCGTGATAATTAGCCAATCTATCAACTTAATAATTTATTATTTATCAACCAACGGTTTTATCGAGACGTGTTCTTTAAACTGTCGATCCACTTTATTTAATGGATAAATATTATTACTAATATACATAACGGAGCTTTGTACCTAGGCCATGCCCATTTCTGATGCCCAAGGATTTCCTTTCCTTCCATTTCTTTGTTCCTGCATAAAGAGTATATTTATTAATATTAACTTGACACGCTCTAACTGTGATATCAGGGCTAGTAACGTATTTTTGCTATACTTCTTAGAGGATATCAGTCCTATTCGAAGTTAAACGTCTCAACATCTAGCCTACATACAATTAGCTATTTATATAAAACAAAAAATAGATGTATTACATAAACATATATCAATGTCATGTTTTAAAGCAATAATTAGTGCATAAGAAATCAATTTAATGGAAGAGATGTAGTCTATGGAAGACAACGCGTCGAAATCCGGTATGAAACATTCACACCGGTCGACAACCTATAAATAATAAGAAGCGTCGTTACTAATTGTTCGCCGTGTCGGTAAATATATTCACACGTAAAACTATGGACGAATTTATTGCACAAAGATTTCCAAAGTCCGGGAGCGACCACTCCTAATCTGGCTGGTTTTATGCGCGAATAAACCAAGTAACCATATTATAATAAATAAAAAACAAACATTCAAAAATTATACAAGATCCTTACTGCCGTCCAATTTCAATTTTACTTTAATATTATGTCATTCAATTTTAGTACACAGACAAATCACCTTAAGTTGAATACTCACATCCAAACAATATTGCTATATTTGCAAATTAAACTATATTTAACGTATTGGTAAATAAACATTATATACTTTTCCAAAAAAAGAGAACTGATGCCAGGAGTTATTGATCTTTGTTGCATAAAACTAAACGGGCACTGCAAAAAGAGTCTTATAACTGAAAACCAACTATGAGATGTCTCTGCCCCGAAATTTCCACGATTGGACAAAGTGCCTTTGTTTAGTGAATGACCGCCTATTGACGCGATCTACAACAAAAAAGGTTAATGAAAATTCTTTCACGGAATTCTCCTCAATTTTTGCATTTGCGACGGCCTAATCGAATTATTTTCTATTGATTTATTCGGTAACAGGTTTTTGTCGCGAGAAGGATGTCCGGTCTGAGTCATTAACTTCGTTCAACGCTGTAATAGAAATAACTATTAATTTTGCCGCCAAACTGTACAACATGCATTGTTTTTAAAATAGTACATTTTAAAATATGTAACAGTCAAACTAAATAAGAATAATTATAGATTAGAGTAATACGTCATACTAATATTATACTTTTTTCCTTTTAATATCATTTATCCCCTTAAAGGATACATTATAAAGGGTCAATGTAACAGAAACAGATATAAAGGCTGATACAATGGCACTTGTATTCCGTACCGAGAATGTCATCATAATTTTATAACCTTGCAACAAGTTTTCTTTAAATTGATTGCAATAAATTAGCCAGGTTTTTGCTACAAGTAAAAACGCAGACACACGTTTGCGGGCTAACAATAACAAATTGCTGTTTAAGTCGCTTACAATACAAGTTAACAGGTTTTACAAATTATTGCAAACATTCTCTAGGGCACTACTGGATAAATGTACGGATCGTGAATATAAATAACATTAACAAACATTTCGCGTAAGAAATATTTACTTTGGTCTTTTAACCTTCGTTTCAATTTTAATTAATATGAATTTCATGACATTTAATAATAAGTCACGATGATTCGGACCCATGTATCTCTATATCATTAATTTAAATAACAAATTTAGCATACAATTTATGTTATAAATCTTAATACTTACCATTAAAATCAGTTGCTATCATTCAAGTAATAATAACATAATGAATTCAAACAATAATGTAATTGTTAAGTAATAATTATATAATTTTTTTTTATATCTAATTATTGCGGAAACTGTGAGTAAAATCCAATAAAAGCTAGCAGATGAAACATACTATTTATAGGCTGTAAATGCTCATATTGGAAACTGTGGTAGATTCAAAGAGAAGGCTTAATACGAGCTAAAAGTAATCCGGATTTGAATCACTTACGTAAGTGTATTTTTGTTTACTATGATTGTTCTTGAACATTATTTATAGACATTATACGTAAACCAGTATTAAAAAATTGAATTTTTACCTAATAGGAGCTATAGTTGCGTGATGCATGTACTCGTAACTTAAGCTATAACCACACAGTCCCTAAAGGTACGGTGTCACGTGTCTTTGAGTTAAAGTCAAATATTGTCTTCAAGTTGAAGCTAAAACCAAAACTACTTAGGATATTTGAGAAATTTGTAAACAAACATACTGATAATCTGCATTCTGTTTTACTTAAATAAGTTGTACTTTTGTAACAAAACGTTAAAGTTGTAAACAAGATAAATGTTTTTCTTTAAAATAATTTATTAAAAATATAAAACTTAACGTAAAATTGTAGTTTTTGACCAATACAACTACGCACCAGTTTAGATACTTACTAGGTTCCAATTTGTTTCTAAGGGATTTTCTATTTTCGCACTGAAACCCTTGTTTCTGCCATAAAATGTAACGTGTATGTAGCCCTACAAACCCTTTTACCTTACAGTGTAAGCCCCATCGAAATCAATTAAGCATTTCCAAAGATTACCCCAGACGAACAGAAAGACAGACAAAAATTTAAAAAAAGATTGTTTATGTCTTGCTGTCATGTTAATTATTATAAGCACCTACTTATTTTCAAATCACAGACCCGTATATATAAGCATTTTTCTATTCAAATTCATATAAAAAAGTTGATAAGTCTTATAAAGGATTTTATAGGGTAGCCTAATAAATATATTTAATAAACAATTTAGTATCATTATATTAATATAAGTACAACAAGTGTGAAACAAACCGACAGCCCTTATAGCGAATGAAAGATGTGTAGTTTTTATTGTGCGTACACTTAATTCGTTTCTTCGTGCTGTTTGTCATTACGCGTCATCAATCCTGAGGCAAATGCGCTCGCGTCGTAGTTTACCGACTGTTAATAGGTAAACGCAGAGTGAATTGTTTGTCCACTTCAAGGCGGACTGGAGTCTGACACAATGGTGTATAACCTTATGAGATGCACCATAACACCGAACGGTATTTGTTTATATAACCATAGAAGATAAGGTTTCTTTAAAAGATTGAAAACTTTAAAACAAATTTCTATTTTCTATGAAAACATAATAATCGTATGCCGATTTTTATAACTCATACAAATTTATCAACGTAACTGTACATGGTAATTTTGATGACAATTTTGTCTTTCAGTCTTCAGAATGACATACATAGCTTACAACTACAATAGTTTAGAATTGAAAGCTTAATTAAGAATAAGCCAATTTCGCTTACAATTATTATGTGTACTTTAAAACGTGCAAGAAATGTTCTACGTTCACCCTATTTTCCAACTTTGTAGTTAATAACGCTTCCTCGGGGGAGAAATTAAATGTGTAATAATGACTATTGTAATATTCATCTGAACACTTTTAGCACACCGCTAGGCTGTTCGTATTACGGAAGAGAACGGCTATTTACTTAAACCTTTTAATATTTGTTCCGAGTAAATGGGTTGTTAAAAACAAAGTCGGTTTACGTAAATGTTTTGTTCCTAAAACAAACTAATACGGCCGATTTGAATGCAAGCTCCTAAAAACTTAATTGATTGATTTTAAAAATAACTTTTTAAATAATTTTTCTCATAAGAAATATCTTATTTAAACTTACACGGCACATATTAAAACTCAGTTTTCCTCCTGCCGTATGTGCCGCAAAATAAAAAAATACACCAACATTCACACATTGCCAACATCGTTTTATACTTTAATAATTCATTTTATTATATTGCCTCAACGGTTACGACTTATTAAATGTTTACAAACCTTTCAATTCAGTATGAAATTATTCTAATTGATTGTATTCGGACCGCTCCGTTATGTCGAAAATAATTCACATTGTGTATCTCGTTCGAGTTATTACGGCAAAAAACTCTGACAAGTTGTTCTGCTTGTGCGGGATAACTGATTTTTATACAAGTTTTTTTTACGGAGTCGTACGATTTTTCATCCCACTATGTTGATACTGACATTGACACAACCTAATTGGATTAAATTAAAGTTTAAATTGGTTACTGATCAACATAATAATATGCTAATATACTACACATAGGATTCATGTTAAGTCTCTAATTAGTCTTCTAATGTGATTAATGAAATGAGATTAATATTTTTGTATTTTTTTTGCGGTATTTTAGAACTATCAACAGAAAACAAAAATAATTATATATTTGTTCTAATGAAGACCTAAAAATATCTTCATGCAAGAACCAAGTACGTTTTATTAACTAACCCTTAATTCGATACCTAATATAATATTTTTATATTATTTATTAGTCATTGTTCACTAAACTATAATTTTGTTATTAATCACACAATTCGGTAAACGAGTTTTCTGATTGACACGTAACTGAGAGCTATATTATTTAAATAATTTTAGGCCAAAGTCTTAAGACGTTTTTAGATGTCTACAGTTTTTTGAATAGAACTCAGAGTGACGCATCACACCATACTGCTATAAGAGAAGCAAAACTTCTAAGTCATTCCTACTCCAAGTTCCAATGTATAGGTGGTACATATTATATTAATTATCTAAGCCGTTCAATAGAAAACAAAAAGGTTCATGCGACCGTCAAGATTCTACAATAAGATAATTAATAAAAAAATTGAAACGGTTGCATGGGCTTTTCTAATAGAATGCGAAATACCTTCATGGACAAAATACTGTGTTCAAGGCTCCTGATACTTACGAAATTGAATGTACTCGTAGATTATCAGCTGTCTGGTAACCACAGTTTAGGCGCTGCCTATTTGGGGATCAGTTAGCATATGTAAGAGTGTCCCAAGATTCAGACGTTTTAATTTATAAGTTTTAGGGATGCTACTGGGGACTCCAGCATTTTTTTTCATCCTTTCTTTGGTCCACTGCTGGACCGGGTCTCCTCTCATAGTGTGAGGGACTTACTCCATAGATACCACGCTGGCCAAGTGCGGATTGGTAGATTTCACACACCTTAGGAAATACTACATATATGCTTTATAACATCTCTAAGGTGTGCAGGTTTCTTCACGATGTTTTCCTTCACCGTTATATCGAGTGATATTAAAGTATTAGTTATAAAATGCACGTAACAAGTCAGAGGTGTGCGACAGGATCAAACACAAACTCCCGGATAGGAAGAATGAATTTAAAACCACTAGGCTATCACTGCTTTTTTACTCCAGCATAATACCATTTATTTAAAAGTAGGTACGGACCAATATAATAACCGGATTTTCCATCTCACAACTTCATTACATTGTAACCGTTGTTATAAAACTAAGTCAATAAATGCGCGGGTAAATCGTAACGTCAAAGGTAATTCTAGGTAATCGAATTATTACGAACATAAGATCCACTGTTTAGCTTCACGTACGCAAGTCTGTGCAAATATTATTATCAATATCGTATATCGGATGGCGCCTAAATACTTCATAGCGATCAACGTACAATGTTGATATAATATATATTATATCAATATATGTATATATATTCCGAAGAATCATACTTTAACATTCCAATGTGTTATGATAAGATTCAACAAGTGCTTAGCGTCTATTATTAACTGACAGACATGCTGTATTCGTACTACATATAATACGGTGATTAATCAAATTCCATCATTTAATAATAATTGTAGTACTATTGAAGCCTCAAGGATTTAAGCTTGAAGAGTAAATATGCTTAGACTATTATTTTATTTAAAACTCTCATATTTAATGTTCATTAAATACTGTATACGGCTTACATTTATTTAGTTAAGTAATATTAAGTAGCTAAATGTTTCGTTAAAATTTCATGGTTTCAACGTACATCCAATATGAATAAAGCTATGTAGTATGAACTTGTTCATAATTTAATGATTAAAATCTACAAGATTGCCGATTTTATTTTCTTATTTTATAAAAGTATTCTGTGTTTCTTTTGCCGGTTTATTCTACCAGCCTACAGTAGCTACAAAGGTGCAGAAACCCGATGTACACTAGTTATAAAAAGGTGCGAATTTAAACACACGTCGAAAATAGCAAGTATGCAAGTAAGTAGGATATCGTGAAAGAACGTTCCATTGTACTAGACATTCATAAACACCGATTGCAACTTTTTCAAAATCATCAAGATCAGTCGCCGCAGCTTTATATGACTATTTATACGCATAATAGATTTGTTTTAGCGACACTTAGCTATCAACAAGGCTTGGCTTTAAACGGGCCGTGATTGATTAGTTAAGTTATGAAAGGTGACGAAGACAATACAATGTCGATATCGTCATAGTTTACAATTCCACGTCAAATTGGGCGTGTAGAGTGAACAAACAGAGTTTATTGAAATATATAATTTGAAAACTGCACGAACAATATTGTGAAACAAGATTTGATAAAACAAGATCAACATTGGCGGCACCTAACAAGGGATTTTGCTTTTGTTACATATGTATGTCATAATGTGGGTTTGGTGTAAGTAGAAAAATGGCTTGAACATAGTAGAGTTTTTACACGGCAGGTGGTGAACACCACTACAGTGGTCATTGGCGCAATGGTATAATAATAATAATTAATATTATCTTATTTTAAGAAAGGTGTTAGGGGACAATTTAATTATAGGACATATTCGTATTTAATTGGCATTGGTATATCAAAAAATTAGAAGTGTCAGGTGCCACCATTTTTGGAGATAACTTACGTGCTGCAGAAAAACTTTGAATTGAAATGATCATGAAGATGATAATAAAAAGTAAAACTCTAATAAGTACGCACCAACGCAACCCTCCCCTAGACAAATTCATTTATTTCACATAGGGTTCAAATGTCTTGCATATCAGCGATTTTAATGACGCTGAATATTTAAATTCTTTGCCTCCACGCTATTTGTCAATATAATAACAATTTATAATTGATATTAATTGTCTGTCAAGAACGGAAGTAACCCATTAAAGGATCAACACGGGGGTTAACCCACGTCAATAGCATGAACAGCACAAGATTATTATAAGTGTCACATATCCCACGATAAGATAGCGAATGTGCCAGTGGAAGTGGACAAGGTGTTGTCGATACATTTGTTTGACAACCTCAACGTCACAGCCGATTAGTGGATATTTGCGACGCGCGGTGTATTACGTAGGCGTTTGTAGGAGTAATTGTAACAATAATCCTTTCAGTGAATATTGACGATAACATCGATAGCTAACGTATGTGGATGTGTCACTTCCGGTTTTTCCAAGTGGTCAATTAAGTTCGATTCTAGAGCACCTACTTTCTGGTAAGAACGAAATAGTATGATGAAACAATTGTAAAACTCTCGTAGCAGTGACTTGGTGCATATTTGTTGGATTGTCTCATAAACAAACAAGACTCATTAGATATAATAATAAACCGATACAAAGCTACCAGTAATTTTGTTTACAAAAAGCATTTTTAGATTCCGCAATATACAATATGTACCTAATATTGGAATTACACCGAAAAAATGAATCTCCTCGATATGGCTGGCCCACGGCATGGGCTATATCGACAGGTTATTTCTCATAAAGTACAGATTGCTTAATGGTTTTCTATAAACCAGTGCAATGCTTACCACTAACTGAAAGGTACAGGCATAAATATTTGCCAATTAATACCAATTTGAATCACATAAAGTACTATATCGAGCGATCCTTTCAATCCTTATAAATATATGTAAGTCCAATAGATGTGAAACAACAAATCAATCATAATAAATACACTGATAATACGGTTAATTATCACCTCTTACGATGCTAACTAGGATTCCCCGCGGTAGGTGTCACACATTTTATAATGCGTTCATATCTTATATAAATATTAGTAGATAGACCTGATACATATCACACGGTATACAATTCAGATTGTAGATAACTTCAGATATTAAGAAGATGATATGACAATCATTTTACTTAGTACATAAACAGTTTGCTCATAATTCGTCACAAACGGAAGAGACTATTTTATACAGAAAAATCTAACAGCCACTTGAATAGATAACGCCATGTATTGTAACATGTGAAGAATCTTAGCCCCTGCTAGCTCCAGTTCAAGAGATGTGTCTAATCGTTAATGTTGAGCCAGATAAAATCACGGTATATACGCCCACATTGCAATCGCTAAATAATTGTTGACACATGCGTTTCTCCTTGAACTAGAGACCGTGGTATTGAGGCTTGAATCACAAGGTATTAGGCTCGAATCAGTTCCTCACAACCGCAAAGTAACATTATACTCCCTTACCTAAATAACTTAGTGTTACATGTATCTAGAAATACAAAATTAACGGCGTCAGGAAAATTGTAAAGGGGAACGCTTTCACTTTTTTATCTATTAAAATAGACATATTGCAAAATTTATGGTAAGAAAGCAATAAGTTTTTTAATTATGTAAGTACAATGTTTAAAACATTAATAAAGCCGTTAGTTACTCTAAGTCAATAAACAACCCTTTAATTAAATTGGACTATAGGACTCAAAAAAATGATATAAAAATTATCTAGTATCGTCACGTCACAAAAGTAAATACAAAACAGAAGATACTACGTTGTTTTAGCAACACTGCGCGTCAATAGAACATCGCTAAAATGGAAATAATTATCAGTCACTCGAATGATAAAAACAATCAGATGTCATGGCATTTGCACGAAATCACATAAACAGAAATATGTACATATTTCATAAAAACCTGTAATTGATTGTCAAAGTGTTTAAGTATCGATTATAACGAGTATCGGGTATATAATTGGCGCAAACCAACGCTCGCACAGTTGGGCGGCAGACAACGATTGCGTCAGAGCAAGAACTTTGACGCATGCGTACCGTGAGGTGTGAACCGCGAGCGGTCAATCTGCGGCAAATATGCAACCAGTCTTATTTTTACGCGCCATTTCTAGGAAATGATAACCGGCGGCGACGCCTGCTCGCAACAGCGTCTGCTGTTTTTTTCGAGTCAGAAAATAGAATTGTGACCTCAATTTGTTTTACGTAAGAATCCGTAACTTAATTCATGGTAAACATTCCATGTTTGTGCAAGTCATAACTTTAAAATATTTTTACTTTTGCGCTTCGACTGCAAAAACACGATTTCGCAAGAGCCGCACCCAACACTAACGAAATATAATTTTTTACACTAAATTGTGCAGTTTTAGGTAATACTCGTACTAACAGTTTTCGCAAAGATAACTTTGTAGGTAATCGAGCTCATAACGTACTCTGAGAGTACAAATTGACCTTTCTCGTTTGCTTCTCTCTTCATATAAAAAAATAAACTTAACTGAAGCTTAACGAAACTTTGAGTAAACGTATTTCATCAAATAACATGTTACCTGTATTATGGGCAAAACCTATCCCTTATTCTTCTACACCTATATATTATATATCTATATCAAATATATCCTTTCATTCCTAATTGCATGGATATTGGTCAGTATGATAGGCAACGAACTCAGTTTATACTCTTATATCATAAGTAAACATTAAATACAAAACGATAAAGCTTATCATATTTAGTTTTGTCGTAATTGTCGTCGACCAACCTACTGAAATACTAAAACACAGCAATCTGCATACATCCCACAGTCTTACCTCATTGCAAATGAAGTTACAAATTCACTAAAAAGCAGACAGAACCTATGACATAGAGCTTAAAGCACCCGATACAACACATTAAAGCTCTCCATTTTAACTTCGCATGGTATGCACACCGAATTTATATAAAAACAATTAAATATTCCTAATAAAAGTTCTCACGAACTTTCGCAATCATTTACATTTTACACCCATCATGTTATAACCACATTCAAAATGTATCGTATCATTTTAAATGTGCATTCACGTTATTATTTTCAGATTCATACCAAAACGGAGTGATACGGTACGGTACGCGGCATAGATCTGACAGAACGGATGGTTTACATGCAGCTTAATGAAGCGCGGGAGCGAGTGAGCTTGCGCAACGGTGGCGGCGATACCATCGCTATGTGGGCCGCCGCCGCCGCCCGCCGCGCCACTAACACGCTGCGAGCTGATATAACAGCTTGACGGAGGCATCTCAAAACTAATTCACCTAATTCAAATTCAAATTTAAATTCTTTTATTCATTATAAGGTATATACATACACTCAATGAAGGTCATGTTTTAGTCATCGTACTTCGGCTTTGT